>JAGDQP010067764.1:0-11107 GCA_022664845.1 Lepisma saccharinum
AATCATGTTACTTCATAAGGAGTTCGATCAGAAAGTAGTAGCTAGATGTGTTCATGTTAACTCAGTGATAGAGCGCGTGCCTTCTAATCGTGATGTCCTGGGTTCGAATCCTGTTCTGGACATTTTATTTTTATGTTATAACATATTCCCTAGAGCACGAATAATTAGATAAAGTAATAATAATCAGTTTTATATGTATCCATACATGCATTTCAGGACTTAAGTGAGTATTATGTATAAAATACATCAGACAATTGGCGGGTGTTGACAGAATGTCGGTATATTATAATTGAACGTTGAATACAAATTCAGTAAATGTTGTTATATTGCAAGTCGGATCAAGGTGCCATACAGCAAATTCACGATCCCCAAAGTTCATAGAAATTCAATATCCCCAAAGCTCATGATCACCACGAACGATCAGTCACTAAACTGTTCTTCAGTAAAAAAGACAGAAGTTTTTTCCATGGGTCTGAAATGTTTTTTTCTTCTCTCTCTCTCTCCCTCGCGCTCTCTCTTGCTGGCAATTCCTTACTTTTGTCATCTGATGAAGAGAAATTATTGTCTTATTAACTAGTAGGAAAAGTACTTGACCTGGCCAGGGCTCGAACCTAGGTTCGTGTAGTATTGGTTTTGAAAGTAAGGTTTTAACCACGAACTACTTTCACAACTAGAGAAATGTTGCCAAGATTTGTCTTAGTAAAACACCAACAGATTGAGTCATCCTAAGTGGAACATTTTGTACGTTAGTGATTTTAGATTAGGAAGATTAAATTGGATTTATTACCGTCTGTTGTTTTCGTAATAGAGAAGGCCTGTGGATACTTTTTCTATATTTAAATCCAGAATGTATATTTTATAAGTTGTTATAATGTATTATAACAATTAACTTTGTTTATTAAAACAGCTTGTCTTATTTATGAAAATTAATTTATGAAAACTATTATTATTTTTATTATATTCCCTTCGACAATTTCAGAATCCTTGCGCGAATGTTAACCAAATCGTTTCCCACAAGGGGCGTGCCCTGTAATTCACCAGTTGCATTACAGTTACCTGCTGTTACTTGTGTTTTTGGTGCGCACAGCTCACAGCAATTCTGATCATGGACAGACGTTCAGCTGTAATTAACTTGTGGGAGTTAGATGGATATTCTGCAACTGCAGCTGGGAAACAAATTTGTATCCCGGCCGCTACAGTCAGGCGATGGATTCGGCAATATCGTACTACAGGTCGGACTAGAAATTTACGATCTCTTGGTCATCCCATGTGTCTACCGAGGCGGAAGATGCGAGATTAGTAAACGAAGCCCAGTTAGACCCACTAAGGACGTCTAGACAGCTAAGGGAAGCTTCCCACTATCCTGGTAGTACGCAGACAGCACTCCGAAGACTTTGTCAGGTTGGATTACGTGGCCGTGTTGCTGACGTGAAGGAAAAACTCTCAGACGAACTCAAAACTTACCGTTTTGCATTTGCACATGTGAATGTGGATCGCAACTGGGAAAACGTAGCTTTATCAGATGAATCAATATTCAAAACATCAAATGGGAGGCGCCGTTTTGTGTATCGTCCGAGGTGCACCCGATATGACTCTGGATATGTAGCTGCTTGCAATCACAGTGGTTGTGTATCTATTTCATGTTGGTCCTGGTTTTCCAGTCGCGGTGCAGGACAGCAACGCAGAATTGAAGGGCCACCTGGACAGTGCTCAGTACTTACACATCATGAGTAACATCATGGTGCGATCAGTACGAGTACTTCAGACTTAATTCAGTTCCAGCAAGACCAGTCTCCAATACATACTTCCCATGTGGTTCAGGACTGCTTCGCGGGGCAGCCACAGATTGATTTAATTGACTAGCCGCCTTGTGGAACAGACCTCAATCCCATGAAAAATATGTGAACAGAGGTAAAGCGTACTCTAAAGAACAGTTGGCCTGAGGCAGATCCACCAAGAACTCGGAATGACCTATGGAACCTTGTTTCCGTGGCATGGCTGGAAGTAGGGGAAGGCGATAGATTTATCAGCTATCTAATAGATTCCATGCCCAGAAGAATGGAACGTGTAATAAATGCAGAAGGGTCTTGGACACAATGTTAGTGTCCCCCACTCCAGCTTCCTTTTTAGTGCTACCTAAACCTCTTTGAAAATGTTTCTCGTAGGAACCACTCCTTGATCATATTCTTGTGGAATTCTACCAATAAAGAAAACGAAAAGATCTCTTTTGGATTCAAACTCAAGGCCTGACGAGTAGGAATTCCGCGCTCTACCACTGAGCTAGCATGAACACACCTACAGATCCATTCTGAAGAAACATGACTGAAATTTCCTGTGTTCGATGACAATGCTACTCATATCAGTTGAAAATGTTGTATTAAACTTGGGATGTTCCAAAACCGCGGAGTCTCGACTTAGCAAATTGTTGAACACACAAAGAAACTGGCAATACAAGTTTTCGAATTTACTTCCATTACTCAATTAGTGCAAGTGTGGATTTATACGGTTTCTTTCCTACAACCCTGTCAAGTTCTTATGTTATGTTTCATATTTTTGACTATGGTATTTTCACTTTCTACAATTGCGGAATTCCGAAATCTCGACATTCTGGAATTCGGCAATTAAATAATTGGCTTCCTAATGTTATCTACTCGACTACCGTTGGTTCTTGTACAAGATACGTCAGAAAACCTCAGCTTGGAACGACCGATTGAAAAGAAAATCACAGGGCGCGCTCATAGAGAGAGTCACTTTATACATTTTCAATTTGCGCGCCCTATCAATTTCGTTTTAGTCATGCGTAAACATTTTTTTTTTTACATTTTCTTACGAATTGCTTAAGAAAATCATGTCTTTAGAAAGTTCTTTATTAAGACTGTCTCGACCATGCAAATGAACAGCACAGGGATTGGGATAAGATAAAGATTAAATGAATTGTATATGGACCAAATAGAAAATTGACAGGTGGAGTGGAATGTTAATACTTGTACGTATGCCCACCGCTAACCTGGGCTGCGTCACCCAGCGGATCCACCGCCCAGCTCCCTTAGGACGCATGTGCCCTCCTTGCACCCATCGCTGGGTTTGCATCCAAATACCGGTACATCCTAGCTTTCAGAAGCAATCAGTTATTTATACACGTCCTAGAAATTATTAAATAATAGATATGAACATATAAAATATATCTATTTAAAAAAACAATAAGAGAAAGTGTTGTCCCCGGCGAGATTCGAACCTTAGACCTTCCACTCAGGTAACCGACCACTAGATCAGTCATCCAAAAGGGCCATCTGTCAAACATCTCTTTCGAACTTGTATTTACAGTGCACCTGACACGTAAGAAGCCTAGTCACGTGTCCTATATTTCCAATTACTGTGCTCAACTGATGGCGTTATCATTTTTAATTTTCACCGTTGTGAAAGACCTTTTTATTTATTTTCTTCTGGTTTTTGAGTCGTTCATACTTTTCCTCAAGCTAATATTGTGTGGCTCAAATCATAAAGTGTTCTGCAACCAGCCAAACTCAGTCCGGTGCAAGATACTATTTATTTTAGAATAAAGAAGTCTGTAATAACAAAATATTAACATATCTTTCTAAACTATATAGAAATATGTAATAGTAACAATGGAATGGTGTATTGTCACCCGACTTACGTCGCTGTGCAAAATTTCATCATTGTATGACGTCGGGAATATTGTTAAATTTACATTGCAAATTTTAAGGACACCACGAACCATTGTGAGCTAAACAAAGGAATGTAGAGTGCCTTAAAACCGACAAAAATGCTGTTTTACTTTTTTCTGGTTATGTACTACCACTTTAGATCATGCGAACAATTCATGGATATAGAACCACTAATTATGCATAGCATATATTTTTCGAGTCATCTGTTGTTTTCGTTTTTTACACATTCAATTTTCAAATTTTCTAACCTCTCTCAAAAATTTAATTTTTCGCTAACAAATCTTCAAAAGTTACCATCTTGTAGAGCTCGAACAAATATTCATTTTTTTTTTAAGAAAAAGAAGTTCATCGTACGTGCAAATCCGACTGAGATATCGCTAAACTACCAAAACAACACTTTAATCCATTTTGAGGTTACTTTAGCATCTTTTGAGGTGGCACTTGGTGGAGAGTTATCATTTTTTATGGTGAATATGCTAGTATTTTTTAAATATTTAGCATGATTTCTTCCAAGTCACTTTTCACCATCTTACCCTGCTAGGCCCTTTCCGAAATGGTGGGTGGAGTATTTTACACTTGTAAACAGTAAACAGAGGACATATTTTGTGGAACTTTTTTGTGGCTTCTGATTGGTCGAGAGTTTGTGACGTCACAGTGTTGAAGGGTTGTGATTGGTTGATTGTGGGAAAGGCTAGTGACGTCAGAGACCATCAAGTGACCTTAGCGTAATATTGAGTGGGAATATTAGAAAAAATGAGAGGCTTGCGGCTGTCGTATGATTACGGTGTTGTACTATAGTGCTATGTGTTTGGATGACATCATCACAATGTTGTCACATGATTGAATAGATGATACATGCATGGTTGCCACATTAGGCGGTGCAAGTCAGGACTTGAGTTTTGACGTCATATCGTCATTGACAGCGACGTTATTCATATCTTGTTTATGTCCTCATTACTCATATGACTATCTGATAACCTTATGATATCATCCTGATAAAGTTTAGAATATATAGAGGACAGTAGTATTGTATACATCATTATAAAGTGACTTAAGCTTCAGTCATGGCAGAGCAGCAGCACCAGCAGTATGAAGAAGGTGTAGGAGAAGTAGTGGACTTAACAGTGGAAGATGACGAGGTTGTGGAGACGTTGACATTACTTGCTAATAGTAATATAGAAGAAGAGGATACAGGAGGCCGTACAATATATAGTTATTTAAGGTCAAAAGCGAAGTCTGATAGACTATCTCCTTCATTATTATCATCTTTTTCTCTAGTAAAAGAGGAGAAGGATGACGACGAAATTCGGGAGGTTTATAGTTCCGAAGAAGCAGCAGTCATCGAAGAAACGTGTGTTAGACGGAGTGGTGTATCCTTCAAAGAAACGTCTCTTCTCTGGAAATACGAGTATAAAACAAAAATCGTTAAATGCAGCAGGAGCAGCAGCAGTAGCAGTCGCAACAGAAGAAGGAGGAGGATCTTCAAGACTGGTAAAATCTGCACGAGTTATAGTGAGACCAGTTCCCACTACAGTGTTAGCGAACTCTTCAGTGAAAGCATCAAGATCAGTAGGAACAGTAAGTAAAAAAGTGAATACTATTGTTACTAAGTGTTTGTGTAAAAAACAATGGGTGGACGAAAAATGTATTAAGGAGACATTAAAGAAGTGGAATCCTGCAAATGCATTGATATGTGAAGCTAGTTATGAAGGAGAAGGTAATCAAAGTGGTCATGCATGTTTAGGATATGTGAATGGTGAAGTTCAAAGAGGAGAAGACTTTGAAGAATATTGTAGAAAAGCTGTGTGGCGTAATGTTTTGAAATCTGGAACATTAAGTGAACTTTATCGTTTATATAAAGATCATCAGGAAGTGGAAGAGGATGATGTATTAATGAGAAATATGAAATATGGTTTATGGCGAGTGATAAAAGTGTACATGTCAAGTATAATTGATACGTTTTTTTGAAAAGGATAAAAATCGATAGTTGAAGTGAGAATTTAAAACTCTGAAGTGAAGATGTCAGATTTTTGTGTATTTTGTGATGTTGGTGGTATTTTTATTCGGGACTCGTGTGTGTTACAAACTTTTCGTACTTATTTAAAGGACAATCCAATTACTTGCAGTGGGTGTAAGTTAAAGATTCTTCATAATAACTGTATATATGTATGGGATACAGGCAAAGTACTTTCAAAACATTTGCTGAATCAAGTGAATCATCATGAAACATTTGTGGAGTACTATGAAATTTTCAGACGACAGAGTCATGTAAGTATTTCAATGAATATATTTTTCAAATCTTGTAGAGAATTAGTTCATAATAGTGAATTCATTGCTCAACTCATACCAGATGTAAAACATGAACAATTTTCAGTAGAAAAGTCTGTAAGTGTGTCTTCAGAACAGTACATTATTGATGTGCAGGGATTTAAAATCTCTGCACATGAGTTTATTATGAGATAATTTTGTATCGTAGCGTGTGATGCTAGTCTTTTATTCCACTGTTTAGTAAAACTTCCATGTGACATTACGGAAGGAGGACTAGGATATCAAAAACAAGTACAATGGTTAACAGAAAACTTTCACAGTTTACATTGGGACACAGCAAATGGATACAGCGTTTCACATCTGCGTAGAATAATTTTTCAATTATGTTCAAGTAAAGATACATTTTTCTGTAAAGGTCTTAAAAAGGTACAGTGGATTAAAAAACTATTTCACCTGGAAAGTGTAAATCATGTAAGTGAAAAGGAATGTCCTGCTCTCAAAACATGAATTTGAAAACTGGTATTTCTCAGTGTACTTATCATGACCCTGTCGAGCTGAATGCTTGTGCAATAAGAAATTGTTTATAATTAAAACATTGGATGAAACATGAGAAACCATACAATCTTGTAAATACCTTATCAACAATGCAAATGTAAGAATCATGTGTATCTTATTTTATTGATCAGTTTTGTACATGATCTTAATAAACATTATACTTACACTTTATTTTCTATATTTTATTTGATATAACCTTAATAATAATAATCATATAAATAAAAAAAAATTTTTTACTATATTACAATTTTTATTTACATTTTCTTTTCTTTTGATAATTATTTTACAAGTGATTTTACAATTGTATCATTTTTCTTAAGATTCGTAGTGTAAAAAGTACAGAATATATTTTTTCCTCGTAGAGTGAAATAAATAAATACAGTGCAGAATAATCCACAAATAATAGATTCTTCGTGTTGAATTTGAGTTCTATTTACATGATATAATTTGCAATTTCGTTTTAAAAATTTTTCAATTGGTTTAGTAGGATCATTTGTAAAGCTATCAAAATATTGGTCCCGTCCATGTTTATTAATATATATGGCAGTCCAGTGAGTTCCCGGATAACTTGAGGCACTCAAATTAACTATAAGTGCCGCCGGATATTCAACTTGGTTTGGTAAAGAATCCACTGAATAAATTCCAGTAAGCGTAGTTGCACTAGTACAGTCCTGAAGCACAATTTTTAAGATCTGATCAGTCTACATTTGAATCACTTTCACTTATTGGTGTTGGTTCATACACCGTTCTGTTTTCAGGTATAATAAAAGAACGTAAATGATAATAAGTTATATAGTATGCGTACACTGACGCTTCCTTTAAAGCACAACGAAAACTTGTAAACTGATGAAGATGGAGAACACAATTTTGTGATGGAAATGATAAAGCAGTGTATTTCGGACAGTGTATATCTTCCAAATTAATTACTGTTCTTTGTAGAAGAGACTCTAGATATATTTGCCGTGCCTTACCATGAGTGAATACAGAATGACTTTGCGAGGTATACTTCGTAACTGTTTTTAACTTCATTGTATTCAACTTCGCCTTCTATCCACTCTAGACCAAAAACTTGTTGGCTTAAATTATTATTTCTGTATCTTAAACTAGGATTAATTTTTGATATTGGTGAAAGAGGTTTTAGTATCCAACTTTGAAAACTATTGCTATCTACATGAACTATGGCTTATTCTTTGACTATGAAATTATTTTCTTCATTATCATCGAAGGCTGAAAAGTGTAGGACAGTTCTCATGGTTGATTGTAAACAAACTAAATTTTACATTTTATGGTCTGTATATACATTTCGATCCTTATCGATCTGTATAAGAGAATCAAATTGGGCGTAAATAATACATGAAATAGATTGTGCAAGATTTTGACTGAACCCAATTCGGAGATTAACGGGAGAATCCTTAATAATATCCCATGGAGATTCATCGAAAGTATTAGTAGGAGAAAGAATAAAAGCATAAAGAGTATATCCATGAGGGTAATCAGAATATATGAGTGTATGGTTTACATTTTCATGAAATATACCAGTTCCAGAGAACAGTTTGTGATAACTTTGAACGTATAGTTGATTAGCATAATCCAGAGTAAGAGGGGTGGGAGGATAAAATTGGGAACGAACTTGTACTTGCAAATTATTAATATTAAAAGTTTGAAAGTGGAAGGGATTTTCATGGTATTTTCAATTGAATGCAGTATTTGCAGTAAAACCTATAATGAGACCACTATAGGTGCATTTCCAAGAAATATGTTATCAGGATTATAGGAACCAATATTTGCAGGAATAGTATGTACTCTTGTTTGAACTCTAGTCAATGGTAATTTTGCAGTATCATGAGTCATAAAACTGTTTAACTGCAAAGCTAAACCAGCAGAAATATTAATTCGACGAACATAAGGAATAACCTATTCCAGTCTAATTTTTAAGTGTAGAATTTTCAGCTGCAATTAAGCAGAATGCATCTTTACTACGACCTAATTTTATACGAAGATTGACTTTATTTTTAAGAACTCGATTAGATAAAGAAAAAGTTGTCCATACATACGTCAATGGAAGCGCTACCAGCAACAAGAGATTTTCGTTTATATTAACCAGCATTATTTTCATTGAGACTTAAAATACCCCGGAAGTATCCTTATACCATAATCCAGTGGTTAAATGAGTTTTGCTTGCATCTTCAGAATAATTAAGGAAAGTTTCATAGTATGCGCTTAAAGGGTATGTAGCATTTGAAGAAGAAATAATTTTATCATTTAAAGAAACATCTACTTGGGTAAAAAGTGAATGTAAAAAGTTATTTACCGGTGCTACATTATCTGCTACAACGGCTGGTGGTCCTTCCACCGCTACTTGTAAATTATCTCCGTTTCCCCTTAATACTTTACACTTAACATAAATATAAATATGTGCAGGAAGAATATATTCAGCAGTATCTCCAGGCACAAGAAATTCTATAGGTCCATCATAGGAAAGCGATGAAATTGGTCGATACTCTACCATTCGAGATGATTCAATAGCAGTTTGTGTCATAGGGACAGAAACTAAATCGAATTCATTCGTACAGCATTCATTATTTTAGGTGCAAGAAACTACATTTTTAACTGAAAATATCTCTACTCTTTCTTTTATTACAAGCACGCCGTCTTTTAAAACTTGGTGGTCCAATACGTACGGAAGCATTATGTTTTCGTGCCCTTCTTCTACCACTACCACTAAGCAACTGACTAGCTTTATTTTCAGCTTTCGTTCTTAAAGATGATCCTGCTTCGCGAACTTGTGCTTTTAAAATTTCCTTAATAGGCTGGTTTTCTAACATATCCCCCGCAACTTGTATTCCCGTTTGTAAAGCTTGTCGTCCTACTGCTTTTGCTCCTTGTTTAAGGAATGGCATAGCAAATCGAAACAATCCGCGAAATAAACTCCCAATCCCATGTCCCCGTTGATAAACAGGCCCTGCAAAGTAAAGTATACCTCTACCTCTATGCATAGCTGTATAGGATTTCATTTTGATGAGCGCTTAAAGTAAAGTGTTATGGTTAATGTCCCGGATGCGAATGGTAAATTTCGACCTGCATGGTCTTTTAGCAGTATTTCTACAGTGTCAAATGAAAGTTTAGAAAGTGGAAAATAATACACATTCTGAAAAGTTATGATTTGTACTTTCCCATGATGATTATCGGTCATACCTACAATTCGTAAAAGAGGTGCTTTTGTATCACCTACAACCTGAGGTTGAATAATATCTGTATAAACAAACACTTGATGAGGAAATCCAATGACTAAAAATGGCTGTTTAGGAATACGACTATCTTTTAAAATTGATATTAGGTTCAAAACCTAATTTTAATGCTAATATCGATGATAAAGGTAAAGATTTTATACTATCATCAACGTGTACAGTAACAATGTTTGAATATTCAAATTTTATACTTGAATTTATTTTATTCAATTCATCTAACAACTGTTGACCGGTGGAATAATATCCTTGTGTTATTTTATATTTTACATTATCATACCATATTATATTTTGGCCGGAAATAACATTATCGCAAGATAAGAAAATTAATTTCACTTAATATTACCATCCACGAATCATTTAAGTGTATTCGATTATTAAGAATATTTAACAAATGCGTTGGACTATTATTAGAATTGCTTTCGATACTTCCATTAGAAGTAAGTATAATGTAAAAACTATCGTCACAATTTTCAGCAATCATTTTCTTTTAAAATGGAGTGTCACGCTTGAAGTTCCAAATTGAAATGGCAGCTTTTCCCCATGCACATCTTTTAAGTCTACTTGAAGAGTATCGAAATATTTCTTTTCAGCTTTAACGTATTGTGGACAATCAAAATTAAAAGATTTTACTTTTCCGTAATGATAATCTTGAATTCTAATTTTTCGAATTAGCTTCCCATAAATAGGTTAATCTTTTACAATATCAGCACAAACATTTATTTCTGAAGGAATAAGATAATCAAGATCTGTGTGAAAAGGTGCTGGAACATTTAGAAACTTTGGTTTCTTTTTCGAATTCCTGGGATTAAAGCGAACTATACGTGTATTCAATTGAGAATTATTACTAAATCCTAAGATATTTTGCAAACCCGGAGTCATCGTGAAAAATTATTCACGTTTTGGACTTGGTTTATGAAAAATATAAACTTTATCACTACTATCATCATATTGAATAACGAATTGATTTTGTTCCATTACGACAGGATCATCGTTGATCATGCGTTCAACACTAATCATTTCTACTTCATGAAAGTTTTTATTAACAATACTACTATCGTGTAATGTATTAAAATTGTCTTTCTTTTTATATTCTTTTCCCATTTGTTTAGCTAAAGTCATACGAATAATATCTAAAACCGAATGTACTGATTCATAATATCCGACTGGAAATTTAATAATATATTCTACTATATTTTTATCTCCTATTTGAATAATAAGTTCTTCTTCTTTTTGTATATTATAAAAACTCCACGGAATAGAAAGTCCACTTAAACGTACCATCCAATTTCACGTTAAATGAATTGGCTGACATAGTTTCGTAGTATACGAAATTGTTTTATTTTTAATAAT
>JAGDQP010067766.1:0-11107 GCA_022664845.1 Lepisma saccharinum
AAACGTAAATATTTTTACGGCACATACTTTTATATGCAATCTGGTACGTGTATAACTAAAGAAATGACATAAATTAAAAAAAAAGCCACGCAGCGATAGCAAGCGTAAAAAACTGAACTAGAGCAGAAAATTTGGTCCATATTGGATTATAATGGAAGTAGACGATCGAGGTTAAATGTTTCCTCTGGCGTCTACCTTCCGACATTAGACGATCACTCCAGTATCGTTACGTAGAGCTCGCTGCACCAAACCATAACGCGATAGTTTTGTTGGCTAACAGAAAATGCCACGTTGATTATTTTTAAAGCATTCAAAAGATTAAATAAGAACATTTTACGATGTAATGTCCTCTTTATGATGTATTTTGTTGACAGTAATAATCAAATGTTTTACTTACTGATAATACGTATAATTTACGCAGTCTTCATCTAATAAAAAACTGTATTAATGAATTATCTTACATAGAAAGCAAATATCACTTGAAGAACATAAAATGCAAAAGTTTTTTTTTCTGTTCACTAATAATAATAATAAAAAAACATATTCCATTAGTGTCGTAGTCACTACACGATAAAAAAAATACACATTAAGATAGATGATTTTCCTTCTAAAATCAAAGCAAATAACGTCTTTGCTCTTATTGATGGTAACACACAGCACACTAAATAACAAGAAGCATTTTTTTTTTGTTTTAAAAGAAAGGACACCACAAAAGCTTTAAAAAAATGCATTCCTCCATCCAATTACGTAAGATGCGAAGATAAACAAAAAGCACTTTGTTTCAATTTGTTTGAACTTCCATTAAATCATTGTTTCAGTATTTTTTTTTTTTCACTGGTGACACTTGGGATTTAAGATTGTCATGTTTGGTCAATGTTCACAGTTCTTTTTAAATGAGATAAAAATATTTATTAAAAAAAAGTTTCTTTCTGCTGACACGAAGTGAAACACTACACTACATTGTCTAAGTATTATGGTCAAGTACCAGTTTGTGTTTTTTTATTTCCATGTCTATTTCGACGTTTAGCGTGATTTTTCTTACCTCGTCGTTTTCTACCACCATCTATAACAGTGTGTGATATTATTTTAGGATCTGAACAGTTCAGTTTTTTAATAACACGTACTGCTTTTCGGAGTTCTTTGGACTTTTCACCCCACGGCATAATGAAAGTAGGAACTGCCTGTCTTTCACGCCATTGACCCATAATTAGGAACGTGTCACGGCTATTCCGAGTCAAGTTCTCTTCACAACACGCATCTTCGGGATCAAGCACAAACACTGGTCTTTTTAGTTGACGTTTCTGCTCCGGTGTCTGCGCACCTTTTAATGTTTTCGATTTTTTACCCATAATTTTGGATTTTCTTACACGACGTATCTTTGTTTTCACTGCAAAATCAGCACGACAGAAATTATCCAATATATTCTCATAGGTTTCGACTTGGTTACAAGCTTGACACTTCGCTTCTGTTGTGGTCGTAGTATTAGACTGTGGTGCTATACACATATCGTTGTCTAAAGGAAACTTGTCACATTGTAATGCATTAGGCCAGGGAAAGCCATAATTTTGCATCCGTCCCTCACAACCTTCTCTCACTTTTTCACATAAACTGCGACAGGGATAAATTAATCTTTCTAGGCACACTGGGCTAAACAGTGAACACAAAAACAACTGGGTATCCGGATGACAACGAACATTTAGCAGCGGAACCCACGAGCCAGCTTGTTGCGACACTTCGGCCATTGTGTCGTGATTCAAAAGGTTCGGGAGTCGCATCTTGGTGTATCCTATACCATGGCACAACGTCATATTCCGCGGAATGTCCATACATGTTGGTTGGGCAGTACGTCCTGGCCAGTCCGTGATATAACCATACACAAGCGCTGGTAACAAAACAAATATATGGATACACCTGGAAGCCATGGTATTATATAAAAGCAAACTGGTCACTATATCGCCTCAACGCACACATATACACGCAAACACATCGACAAAGCTCACCAACACCACGTAGTCTGCCGGGGACTGGATTGCCTTGAGTTTTGAAATGAAGACTGTGTGTTCTGCCTGGCACTTCACGACGGTGCAGTCATCATTGCACTTGCATTTCGAATGCACACATATTTAAATATTTATTTATTTTTTTATAAAAGGACTATTTCACTGTAAATGTTTTCTCAACTGCATGATATTTCACAACACATTAACTTCCCGATGAGGTTGAGTGCCTCCTCCTTCCTGTCTATTGGAAAAGATAATTCGTCGTCACTTATCTTCAGCAAACATGTAGTGAGGGGAATAGACAACGATGAATTGGACAAACTATAGTTTTTTTCCCCCTTCCTTGTCTTGTTAAACGGGCTGACTCACATCGCTAGTCTTCCATCTTAAAACTGCATTGGTGGTGACTGACTGCTGCATCACTAAAAACCAACACACTCCATATACACTTCTGGAAGGACAGCTGAGCGAACAGTAAAGAACTCTCACATATTGGTTGGGCGCGCCACTCAGCTCCCAGAATTGACAAAACAGGTGGGGTGGCCTCCTCTCGTCTGCCTATGTGACAGACACGACGTGACAGTTGACCGGAGTCGAGAGGTACTTTAGCTTTACTGTTGTTATAGAGACTGCGTGAGTGTGAGTGAATGTGTGTGTGGTAGAGCAGTCAAGATAAAAAAAAAGACACACACACACACACACATACATACAAGTCCAAGATTAACAACAGAGCCTGGGGACGAATGAAGCAAATAAATAAGTTCGCAGTTGCCTTGCATTAACGGAAGGTAAACGAGTCAAGTGGTCTGACCAGCTTTAACTCCAGCTGTGTGGCTACAGGGTAGTGCGGGGAGGGGGGGGGGAAGGGCAGAGCAACACTGTTCGAATAATATGTGTATGTATTTCTCTGTATGTGTGCGTGTGTGTGTATGTATGGAAGTGTGAGTGGTGAATAACGAATCGAAACTACAAGAAGAATCAGTGATCCTTGTTGTTACAGTTCCAAAAAAGATTCGATCAAATTCGGAGTCAGTCGATAAAAAAAACTGAACACTGAGTCACTGTTCTTCACAACCAATAAATACACGCGATACGCAAGCGTGTAAATGGAATTTAGCAAGGGAACATTCTTTTACTGTCGTTGGCAGTCCAGGCCCGAAACACAAAGGGAGGGGGGGGGATAGTTGAGGTGGTGGAGTAAAGACAATATGCTCAATGAGCCTGAGAAGCTCAATTGGCTTTTTATTTCGATTCCACAACTTCTTTTCGTCTTTTTTTTTCAGATTACAGAAGACTGAAGTCGTTTTTTTTACATGCTTTTCTTTAGTTCAGAATGGTTCGTGGTGTCCTCAAATCTTGCAACATTAATTTAACTCATTTCCCAACGTCATACAATGATGAAAATTAGCACAGCGTCGGATGACAATACAATATCCTAGTGTTATTTTCATATATTTCTATATTTTAAAGCATATTCTTTTAAAATATGAACTTCTTCATCCTACAATATATACTAGCCTGCAACGAAGTTGAGTTTTGACTGGTTGCAGAACACTTTAGGATTTGGATAACAAAACATTAGCTTGAGAAAAAGTATGAGAACACCGAAATAACTTTTCTTAAACAAATCGTACTCTCTCTATGGCTTACGGAACTCGCAAGTTCATCGCCGCAGTAACAAACTCTCCATAGGATTCTAACCTGGGCAAGATCATGCCAGTTTTCATCACAAACACCTAATTTTCGAAGATCCCTTCTAATATTATCCTCCCAACGTTGTCTCTGTCTTCCTAAAGGTCTCTTTCCCTCCGGTTTACCAACAACGATGGAATATAATCTTCGTTTTTCTCCCATCCGAGCTACATTCCCTGCCACCTTAGTCGTCGCGATTTCATTATTCGTAGAACATCGGGTGAGTCGTAAAGCCCGTGAAGTTCTTCATTTTCAGTCTCCTCCATTCCCCAGTCATCTTGTCCCGTTTCTGTCTGTATATCTTTCTCAATACCTTATTATCAAACACTCGTAATTTATGTTTATCTGCTAGGGTCCTACTCCAACATTCGCAACCGTAAAGTATTACCGGCAGAATAACCGTTCTGTATATTTTCAATTTCAATTTCCTTGATATTAATCACGAGGTTAGAAGTTTTTGGACTGAATAGAAATATGCGTTGCCCGATGCTAAGCGATTTTTATTTCTTACGTTACCTCGTTTTTACTTGTTACGTATGCTCCCAAATATTTAATTTTGTTTACTTTTCTATGACCTCATCCCTTATTCTTTTGTTTTTATTTCCTTCATTCCCTGTGTTTCGGCTTGTTACCATGTATTTTGTTTTATCTATGTTTACCTGTAGACCTATCTCATCGCACGCTTCTACTAAGACATCGGTGTTGCTTTGTAGGGGATCTACATCGTCCCCTATTAAATCTACATCATCCGCGTATACGAACAGTTGATTCAAGCCATTCCATGTTAGTCCCTTTTCGTCCTCTATTATTTTCTGGATCGCATATTGTAACGCAAAGTTAAACAGTAGTGGTGACAAAAGCATCGCCTTGTTTCAATCCGTTGCGAATCTCGAAACTATTTGACATATTATTACTGCTATTGTTGCCACGAGACGAGACGAGTCAGAGAAATGGATATAGAAAGCTAAACGAGACAACTCTCGTTAAGCAGAGTATAAATCTTTTCGAGACGAGACACTCTCTGGAAAAGATATTTTCGAGACGAGACAGCCTAAAAATCTCGTCTCGTCGGCAACACTCCGTACTCAGCTTATGGGGTCACTGAGACACATCCTCACTAGTTGAACCAATTTTTTCGGAATTCCAAATTGTACCAGGATATTGTACAGTTTTTCCCTTTTGATAGTCATATGCTTCCTTAAAATCAATGAATAACTGGCGAACAGTTCCATTGTATTCCCATTACTTCTCTAAGATTTGTCCCAAGGCGAAAATCTGGTCCAACGTGGATCTATTTTTCCTAAAGCCATATTAGTGATCTCCAAGTATTTCATCTACGTATATACGCTTAGGCGAGTTAGCTAGATATTATTCAGTACTTTATAACATGTTGGGAGAAATGAGATTCCACTGTAATTATTACAGTCCGATTTATCGCCTTTTTTATAATGCGGAACTAGTATTGAAGTTTTCCATTCCTCTGGAAGCTCGTCCTTTCTTCATATAATACTTACTAAAAAGTAAAAGATAATTTTGTTTATGCATGACTAAAAAGAAAAGCACAAGGCGCGCCAATTCAGGAATTTGTAATGTGACTGTATATGTGAGCGTACACATGCTTTTGTTTTTACTCATGCATAAACAAAATTACTTTTTACTACGACTTGTTGAAGAAAGTATGTCTTTAAAAACGTTTTTAATTTTTTTTGTGCATAGGGGAAGTCAGGCGAATATGAGCATAGTTAATGAAAATGCGATTACATCTCAAAAATGGTTTATTACAAAAATTTCAAAATATGACTAAAAGTAAAACAGGTTCTTCCTTGAACAACGCTAGAAAGCACAGAGTTGTACATCCTCTGGTATTCGAGTAATGAAGAGGAAAGTAAGGTCGGTGTGCAGTGCTCATATTTCCCATGGTCCAAGGGTACATGGTACATGAGTACTGCATAGGGCTTATATGAACACCATTCTGTGTCAATATCTGCACACCCAATACAAGAAAAAAATAAATAACAGTAGAATAATTAGCAAAAAAGAGTCACTCATGTTCGTGAAACACACTCTCGAACATTAGTCCTGTGAATGAATGTACAAGTGAAGACCTGCGACGAAACAAAGTCTAAGCCGTAGTTTCAGTTTTGTCAAAAAAAAATGGACAAAAATAGACAATTAGACTTTTCTTCCCCAAGAGGGAGTAGAGTCTAATTGGCCATTTCTTGACAAAACTGAAATTGTGGCTTAGACTTTTTTCATCGCAGGTCTTAAAAAAAAATCAAGTGTGAATTACGTAAAACAAAAAATTACCAAAAGAACAGAAACACTACATCTTTAGCCCTACCTGCAGTAAAAACTTCAGTAAAATATAACATTTACAATAGGCTATTAACTATTAGGCCCATGATTTGTCTGTGGGAGGCTAGGCAGAACTGGGGTTCCCATAAACCCCACAGTTACACCCATTATTGGAGGATGGTTAAGAGTCTAGCAATAGGACCTAAACCGGAAATTGACGACAAGTGGCCAAACTTAATAGGTTAGGTTGATTATGAACTAAACGAGTGCAGACTTTGTCATTCATGTCATTACACATTAGGCTGCTTTTTAATATCTCTCCCAAATAATTTGGTAGTGATTAGGCCTATGAATCGTGATATTATAACTTTTAGTGACTTTAGGTTAGATAACGTTAGGTTAGTTTACTTTACAAATGGTCAAATAGGCTTATACATCCGTATACTGTAAGAAATATTGCTTAGTAACATCTACTGCATATGGGCTAACTTTAGAAAGTGACTCAGTTTCTAACTGAAACAACAAAATCGCCAGAAATGGACATCCCAGGTTTTCCCTCAACATTCTTCATTTATTCTATTTTTTTTTCTTCTGTCTGTCGGAAATACAACCAAATCAAGCCAAAAAAGTTTAAACAAGGTTTAAATCCAGCAGTCTAGTAATGTCTTTTTACATTACTAACATCTTACCATGGTTAACGTTAACCGAGATCATTTTAGTAATGTAAAAGCCAGTTACTGTTAACGCGGGTTTCAATTTTAACCAGCGTCAACTTACGACTGTTATCTGCTTATGTTAGATATCTAAACACAAGATGGCCGTTAAGCGCAACTCATTTCGTGAGTTTCTTTCTTTCTTTATCGAAATATATAGCATCCTAGTGGTGCGTATCACTTTTAAAGTATAAAAGAATGATGGCAGAACTAATCTACAAAATATCACGCTAGAATCAATTCATTTGTGTTCATAATTATAAAATTTAAAACCTCTATCATTTAACCTTACACGCTAGAATAGAACCTTACAAAATATAACGCTAGAATCAATTCATTTGTGTTCATAATTATAGAATTTAAAACCTCTATCATTTAACCTTAGAGTATGGAAAAAGGAGATTCCTTACTCTAAGTGTGTAACCGGTTTCCTTATTGACAAAGGCAGTAACCAGGTTAAGTTCCGTAGTTTAAACGAAGTTATTTCAACCATGAATTTTACCATTGTAGTAATCTAAAGAAGGCATTACAAGAATGTGTTACATTGAAATAATCTTGACAGGACAAGAAAGAATAAACTAATATACTTCTTAAAAAAAAACGTTAACCTGGGTGGAAATCGAGGACCATTAGCACACCGATTCGATGCTGTAGTCACTAGGCCACTGAACCACTCGTCCTAATTCGCTTTCCAAGTGCTATTTATACTTAGTTCCTTTCATCGCAAAAGATAGCAGGAGTAAGAGGATGGGAACTGGCGGAGACCCTTTAGCCAGAAGAAATTGCAGATATGTTTTATGAACATTGCAATGTCCTATTCATGTTTCAGGAAATCGAAGTTCAGTGCAGATCTCCCGGTAACGTAAGTGTATGGTTGACAACAATTTCTAGGTTTCAAATAGATATCAAAGACATTGCTTTTGCAACGTGGTGGTACAAATCACAAAGGTCGCCATATTTGATAAATAGTGGTAGCTTTCACGCAAGTATTCAAATGTCCAAAATTAAGATCATAATCAAACTTTGTTTATTAATCAATCAAAATTCTTATAATATCTAATTCTAGAACCTGCCATCCAATAGGAAGGACGTAAATGGTAATTAATGAGTGATGTCTGACGTGCGGAGACTAGTAGAAGAAATATCCCATACAGTATAGACGAGTACATTCTACGAATATATGAATGTCCGAAATGAGCGCATATCCTAAGAATATTTCTGGGGATGTCCGAATTATATTCTACGAATATGTCGAGGACAGTTATTTTGGGGGGATATTTTCTACGAACATTCCTGAAACTCCAATCTAGAATATCTTTTCAATATTCCATAAAGTATATCCTAGGAATATCCTTGATCCCAAATATTCTAGGACATTGTACACATATTGTGTATCTGAAAGGGATATCCCTGGCATATCCTGTGCTACTTGTACATGGGACTGTGAACGTTTCTAACAGAGCCGTTGTGGCGTAACTAGTAAGGTGTTAGGTTACCATGCGAGACGTCAGTGATTCGAATCCTGGTCATGCTGTTGACATGTAAAGTGAATGGGTAAAGGTCTCGAGTCCATAATAGAGATGGAGCTCTACTAGTCTATCTACTTTTGATCAGTAGAGATTGATTTTGTCTCCGTTTCACCGAAACATCATTGCAATGTCACCGTGACATCAGAATGTAACTGTGTCAAAGATGGACATTTCGCCATCCCAGAAACATATCTGAAACATTACAGAAAGAAAATTGAAATGTTGATCTAATGTTACCAAACTTGCAGAGTTACCTACATGAAACATTTCTGACACTATCGTGTACTGTTAGGGGATGAGCTTACGAGGAAACAGTCCTGATCTGTGATGGGACTTCACCGCACTGAGTGCAACGAAACATAATGCAAATAGAAGTTCAAGTTTAACAACTACGCATCACAAGTTTTTGCAATAAGTTTGAATTAGGCTAGTTATAACAACCAGCAGCAGTGGTGTTCGAACAAGTTTATTTCATGCTTGTTTGTCAAATCGAACACGATATCAAGCTTGACAAGCTCAAAGCAAGTGATTGACAACATTGTTACAAGCTGACATGCTATCTGGGTATATAATGCGGACAGCAGTGTCCGATTTGTACAATTTCCAGAGAGGGGAGAACTTTTCTCAGAATGTAGAAAACCGTATTTTATATCCGTTCATATCCCAGGTTTGGGGGGATATTTCGGAAAACAGAGCCATGGGAAGATTTTGCAGAGAGGGAAGAAATCCCAACCATTTCCCGTTTGAAATCGAACACTGACTGCGGATTAGTGTCAGATGGAGAGAGCTTCTCCATTTATTCCTTCGTTTCCAACAGTGGTGTCAGTTCTGCAAGAAGAAATGTCCGGATTAGATTTTTTTTTAAATTCCTACAAATAAAAAATGATCGAATTTTCAACGATAGCTTAAGACAAATATATTTCAATACGAAAGTAACTCTCTCTTTTTTTCTCTCTTTCTCTCTCCGTAATAACATAATTTCAATGGAAATGGTGCGTTAACCCCTCCCACTTCCCTAGCATTAGTGTTGGGAGAAACTGTCGAGTCTCCACTTTTTCCACATTTGTTTCTGGTGGGAACGTTGGTACAACAAAAGGGCATAGGTGTGGTGAACGTGTAATGAAATGGCCCCAGATGAATCATGGGACGACAATTGGGTGGTATGTAGGTACCCCCAAAATACATTAATCCCTCAAGTTTCAGACCTAAACTTTGATTGGTTCTTGAGTAATGACGCAAAATCTGTAAAGTGGTTTTTAATATTATCTCAAGATTAGCTCGATAGATTTTCTTTCAAACTTGAATGTATGTATAGGTATATATGAGGGTTTCTTCTTAAAAAAAAAATTTAATAATAACAGCTTCCCCCCACCATTCCCCCCTCAAAAAATTCGATTCAATATTTTGAGCACCTTTTGACCTATGAAGGTCTTCGAGCACAATTATGAAAAAATAGTTTTTAGATATCTCCGTTAACCAGAGTTTAAAAAGTATGCAACAGTGGCGCGCCACGGCCACCTATAATTAGATTTGGCTACGTGGAGTGACACCTGATGGTCAAATTTGGCCACCAGTTTTTTCTTGTAATTCTCAACCTTACCGGCTTCAAGACAGTGCTGCTGTTCACCACTGTCCTGTATTTCATCTGGGTGCCGTGAGTGCATTTTCAGCACGCCGTCGTGCGTACCGAAAAGGCCGAATGACCGAAAAGGATTTGGCCGAATGACCCAAATGGTTTGAGAACAGTTGGCTGTTGCTCCCACGTTACAGCCATACTTATTACCTTAGTTATGAAAGGTATTTGTCGAGGATCCCAAAAAACAGCGCAAATACTGAGCAAAATATTCGATCACGACAACATTCATGTGGTCATAAATGACAACAGTGACAAGGATTGAACTACATACTACAACTTTCTTTGCATGTTTGCCTTGTGTTCTTCTTGTTAAACAAATTGTACTTCTCACATGTAACTTAGTTTTAGTTTACATTGTATGTTCTTATCTTTCTTCGATGAAATGTTTCCTTTTTTCAAGTGTTGCATTTTTCCACTACCCAACTTCTTCTGAAATGCAGGAAGCAAATAGGTATATGTGAAATCTATCATCGCATCTCCTGACAGAGTGGTGGACTTATTACAACCCCCCACCGCCCAGGATCTATGCAAGACACCACAGCAAAGGTTTCATTACATTATATTGTTGTTCATGGCTACTATCTTTCCAGCTGCTGTGATTTCAACTCGATTGAACAATGTAGGTATAGATAACGTTGATTTTTATATCAAAACTCACATTGAAGCTTCAGGCACCCTCGGCGGGCGTAAGCCATAGTGCTGTTACAGCCGATACAATTCATTTTATTTTATCTTATGAGGCACCCTCGAATGATGTAGTTACGGGGATCTTGAACCTCATCTTCATGCTCAGGGTGTTTGATTCATATGAAATAGGCACCAATATCAACAGTTTCACTCTGGCCCAAACTGGAGGTGGGTTTGCCAGAGGCCACCAAATGGGGACACAGATAATTTGGCACCTTTCGAGTGTGATTTCTAATTCATTCAGGTAAAAAGCTGTGCAAAATATCGTAATGTTTTCCTTGAGGAAGCGCCTTAATTGCCACCGCAATGCCCAGACTAACTGAGTCTGCCGCCGTTACTGGTTTATTTAATTTATTAGGTAGAGACAGGTAGAGCAAGGTAAAGCAATGAAAGGTTCGTAGCTTGTCATTTATCCCTTCACCTTTTATTATAAAAATTACAAGTCCACTATTTTAATAAAAAGAGTCTCCCGTACAAAACTATATTGGCTTATGTTTGAGGTACAAAATATCTCAAATTACTTTCTCTGTAATCTTCTTGTTGCAGTCGATGTAG
>JAGDQP010067767.1:0-11107 GCA_022664845.1 Lepisma saccharinum
ACTCCCCTTTCAGGATATTAGTGTTAGTCTCAGTGTCAGGGGCAAAACATCTCATTTCTATAATATTGAGTTAAGCCGACTAATAAAGTTATGGACACATATCAACCTGTCAGTATTTCAAATGGTATGCCATTGTGATTACTTTAGTTCTAGTGTTGATTTGCATGAGTATTTCGTAACCCGATCATAACCATATGAAAATGTGTCTGAATTTTAGTCTATAGTTTGGCGTCAACTACTATTACACAGTTGTAGAAGTTGTTATCCACTCTTCTTCGCAGTGTTGTCATATATTCACGTTTTCCTTCCAATTTCCATTTTGTAAATAGTACAAATATATTTGTCTGAAAATTGTGAAGGAACTACACAGTAACCTCCGTGAAGTCGAATTTTACTTCGCCTTGTACACTTAATAGCTCAAATAGAAACAACATACATTATATTTAAGATTTATTTTCTTTATTAACAATACAATTAAAGGAATTCATGTACCGTATTATAGTTGTTGCAGCAAACTCTGTTCTATTTAGTCTTGTCTTTCGATGGAGCAACCATTATCAATCGAAGCCCAGTGCGAGTGCTGTAAATGAATATAGTAATTATTATTGACACACAAAACCACATCATTCCAATAGAAACACACACAAAAAAATAACAATCATATTACAACGGAAAAGGAACACTGTACTGAAAGTTCCGACCAACAAAAACTATTTGAGCGCTATCTTTAATTGACAACTTTCATCACTTAACTTTGAGATGCTACTTAATTTCCTGTCTGTCCTATTGTACATTAGGTAAAGCTAGTCATCATTCATATATATTTTAATCTTTATCATTGTAATTTAGTTTTAATTTAGTCCGCCATGCGGACCCCACAGTGTAAATATACGCACATGTGAATATATGTTTAATAATTCAGTCTCGTTACCATGGAAATGAAAAATGGTGTCACATTTCAATGTGATTAAAACCTAAAGAATATTTCCGAACATCAAAATATCAAGTTCGGCCGAACTTGAAGTAATCTTTCTTACGTAATACTCGAATATCTGCGTAATAATTTTTCTCATTTTTATGGAACAGTAAATGTTTTAGGATTCAAATACGGCTAGAGCCTTAAGAACTCATCCTTGCATCGTTATGTCAAATTTCGCTGGTATCAGATTATTATTATTATGTAATAGTGTGCGCAATTTCACTGTTCGGGTGACTTATCTCTCCCGGGTTTCGGCACCAATTGTAATAGTATGAGGGTCTCTTAAATGCCTGTTCGTGCACATGGGTTGAAAATATGACTGTCCTTGGGCTCGTTTTCCTTGCTTAGATACGGCTTTATAAGAGACTTTACGTCCCCTGATTCGAAAATCCTGAACCTTCCTCGTAATTATGCCTAAAGCCACCACGGTTGCTCCTAACGACGAGAAGAAACTCTATCGACGTACCATGTTTCTGATGCCTAGGATGGAGATTAGGCTCCAAGAAGTAATCTCCGTCAATTGCGATAGCGCCGAAAACCTGTCGATGAGACAGTGGGTTGTATGTTCTCAAGTTCATTTATTTATTTAATTTTTATTTTATGTTTTTAAAATCTGCCAACTTAGCTTCACCCTTCAGAGGGTGGAACCCTCTATTTCGGATAAGAGATATTGGGCCATTATGGATAATAAGAGAAATCAGTTGGGTGGTCTACGGGAGTGAAGAACATTATTTTAACCTTTATTTAATTTATTCTCCAAGCATGATCATTATAAGCTTTTACGCTTATAATCATTATGGTTGGATTGGATTTAGGATAATTGTAAGATAATATTGTAGGATAGTGATGGTGAATTGCTCTTGTACATCTTGGCACATTACATTTAGGACGAAAGACTGAAAATCTTCTGTCAAGGACCGACTCTATACTAGATGGCAGACAGGTAGAACATTGATGGACACTCTGCTAGTAATGACGGTGAAGTGTGTGAATTGACTGTGATGACGAATTTGTGAGTTTATGAGATCTGGCGTGAGTCTTTTTAGCGGAAAAGTAGACAGGGGAGTCGGACTCGGGTGCTTGAAATTAAAAAAAATGACTTTAAATATTTAATTTTCTGCATGAGTGCCTTCTTGGAGGATATTTGCGCGGTCAGATGGAAATACGTTTTAAAATATGAGCGTGAGAATGGAGAGAATTTGTTCTATAGTGACTGGTTGTTGGACTGAGGAAATGGGTATATACTGGATGATTTGCTCGGTACCAAGGAGAGGTATGATCTAGGCAGGTGTTTCAGGAGTGAGAGTAGGTCGTCCTTTGCATTTGTAACTGAATGCGTGGTGGGGTTCGCTACGAGTATTGCACTTAAAGGTAGACTTTGGAGATTCGAGCAGTCTTTGGTGTGGTGTTTTCCTCTGCAAAATCCACATGTTGTAGTCTTTGGTGTAGTGTGAGTTGTAGGCTTCAAAGCGTTCACATCTTAGTGGTAATGATGTGCGAGATGGTTTGACCAAGTACCTTTTCTTGTATATGTAAGCTCCAGTTAATCATCTATGGTTTGTAGTTAATCATCTATGGTTTGCTAGTGGTTAGTTAGCACTCTGACTATGTAGCTTGCTGTACCTTGCTGTGTTTTTATGTGGATGCATTTGGTTATTATGTACCCTTCCAGTTCCAGTTCCTCTTCGGCTCCTTTGTCGGTTGTGTCCAGTTGTACTCCCTTGATTTCAACAGAACATCTGTGGTCGACGAGGCGCTGATGGTTGGCGAACTGTCCAGGTGCTTTATGTTCAAATATCTCGAAGCTGTATTTGTTTCTCATTGTCGTGGCTAGGTGGTTGATGTCAGGTGACTGAATGATAATCCCATTTCTAGTCGGGATTGATGCTATTTCGGGGAATATATTTGAAAAGCTGGTAGAAAAGTTGTTTCGATGCTTGAAATACACTGTCGAAACTAGTTAACAGGAAGGATTGCATAGATGTTGTTGAATTATTTGAATCTTGAAGATCTACATGGTCAGGATCAGAGACGGTCTTTTCTTGGTCAGAGCCGGTATCAGAATTGCTGCAAACACGAGCCTTCTTACTTGGTGGAGACTGTGAGCTGCCTAAAAGACGAGATCTAGAACTGGAAACTGAAAGACGATCGGTGTTGCGCTAGTGTTTTGGTGTTGGTCCCAGTGAAGAGAATTTTCCAGTTCAAGTTGACGATGATGATGTACTACTGGTGGCAAATTATGTTTTCCTGAATGCTTCTCTGTTTTTGGCATGTTGACGCACTGGCTTTGGAAGAGTGTACAACGATGTGAAAATTATTATGTCTGATAGTGGTGATTAGTCTCTGTTCAAAGACTGTGTTATACGTATGTAAAATTATCTAGTAGAAAGTATTACAATTGAATATTACAGAAATGTAACTTCAGAAACGAATAAAAAGTGTTTAAAAAAATAATACTAAGTGTCCATCAGCGTCACCTCTGGTTCTATTAGGCGTTTTCATGATATTCTGGCTTCCAAACCGGCTAGTTGTCGGTCAAGCTCCTGACTTGACGGCCGATAGCTACTGTTATAATGCCTTTGTAATTCTGGAATATGCATTTGATTATTCAGTCTCGTTAACATGGATACGAAAAATAGTTTAGAATTCTAACATAGTCTTAAAGGATATTCTAACATCCCTATATAATCATACCATGATTGAAGCACTGTTCTGACATGAGGCGAGAATGGTATTTCTGCTAATTAAGTCTTGTTACTGTCTCAGGGTTTCTACTGAATGTTAATTTCCAAATTCCAGCTTTCTCCAGGTTTTCCAGGTCTATTTCTTCTTTTCCAAGTCATTAATTTACAACATTTTTGTTCTTGCGAAACAAACAAAGATGTTTATTAATTAAAAGAAGCATATACCAAGCATATACTATTTAAAACAAGAAGAAAAAAATATATGTACTAACTAAAATGTATGTTTTCGAGACATTTCAAAGAAATACAGTAGAATATTCCCTACCAGAAGGTAGTTGAGAAAATTCTGTAGTAAAAACAAACAAATAGTTCAACGTAATTGTATGATTCACATTCTTTTTTTTAAATAAAATTTCAACGAAAAATTAGTTCAGATTTATCAGATCCAAAAATTAAGGAAATATGATTTACCTATCTGCACGTTTAGTTGAAACTGTTAGCAACATTTTATTGAAACTACCTAGTACTCTTAAAAAAAATAATAATAAATAAAAATAAAGAAAAAATATAAGAGTTTAAAATGAGGGATTCATGTGCATGTAAAACTCAACTTCGAAACACATTTTAATTCACATTGTCACATTTTAACTTCATATTCTTCTTCATGCGGAATGGCCAGTTACTTTATTTACACAAATGCATTTATACCATGTTTTTATTAATGTACAACATTTTTCTTCTTGCAAACAAACAAACAAAGTGAGTTTATTTTATCAATTACCCGACAAAGATAAAGTTACCTAAACACAATAAATGAAATCAATACAAATTCAATTGAATTTAACCTCAACTACTATGACTCACTTTAACGTAAAATTTTTAACATCGTTCTCTCAAGTGGTTGCTTCAATATGAATTGGCTAGGCCTTTCGGAACGACTCTCGCTTTATCTTCAGGCCGTCGTAGAGATGTAATTTGTTTTACATATATTTAATTTTGTGTCCAGGAAACGAAAGGAAACGAACTTCAGAGCACTTCACATATTAATTTTGAAAGGTCTGTTTCCTGTCTCTGCTAATAATATTGGATGTGATCTGGATGTTTGTTTCCCTTAATTTTTCTGGTGAAAAACGGGTCTCCTAAAAAAAAGTGAAAATATGACATCCGACCTTATTTCACTAAGGACCAGACATTGAAGTTAAGGTAATTTCAAAACTTAGTTTAAAGCAGTTTAGTTGAGTTTAACTCAACTAGAAAATAAAACAAGACATGCATCATTAGAGGTAGGGGTTAAGAGAAAGACGAAATGAGAAAAATAAAACAAACTAAAAAAAAAATATCAATCAGAAAGAAGAAGTAGGACTGATATCAGCTCAGGTACCCTCGAGGTCACCACACGGATACTCACAAGAAGTCTCAAAGTCTCTGAGAGCTTCTTACAAAAAATAATTGCTTTAAGTACCTCATTTTGTGACCTTAAATTTTACAAATTGAATAAAGTTTATTCTAATTATGTACAGAGTGAAATTAATAAAATGAAAATTTACGTTGAAATAATTACTTCAAAAAGTTCCAGATTTTGATTGAAATTTCAGGCTTTTCCCAGGTTTTCCAGGTCCAAAATAAAATTCCAGGTTTTTCCAGGCCAGTACACACCCTGACAATAAACAGAAAATTCTAGTGTAGCTAAAACCTGTAGCGTTGTCCAGTCGATCAGAATACCAATTTTGAAATGAATTGATTCAGTCGTTCTTACGCAATACTTAAAAATATGTTTTCTTAAAGTACCTTCTGTTATGGGAACCATCGTACAACTGGCATTAGTTTCATTTTTTTAAAAAGTACAAAGTATAAAAGATCAGGATAAAGAAGTACTGAAGGAGGAAAGCAGTATACGAAATAAAAAAAAAAGGAAAAGCATTATGGTGCCGTACAAAGTTAAAGAAAGCGTCCTAACTTCAGTTCTTTTGCAAAGCAGTAAGCAGTAGATAGGGCCTTTTATCTTGTATAAAGGGGTAAAACACTACATAGACTTTTCCGGTTTTTATTTTTTTCTATTTAGAAATTACATAGGGCTTTCTTACTCCACCCAGATGCATAAGCTTACACTGAATAAGATAGTATGACTACCTCAAACATGCCCAGATTTTAGTTAGAGCATTTTGATTGTGCACGTCAGAGCAGAAGCCTGAAGAAGGTCACAAGATACAGAAATAGGGAGATAAATTAGAACGAGTCCCATGAAAAACAATACATGAATACATAACGTGTGGCAGTCTCCTATAAACGTTATTCAATTGTGTATTTGATAATTCTCACGTAAAAAATATTTTAAAAAACCTCTTAGTTCACTCTTTATATAATTAGTGCCCTGATTATCTGCATAGCATGTACTTTAAGAAAGTTTAAAATGTGGTCAACAGATGGCAGCATTAAAAGTTGGCAAAGAGTGAAGTCAGTAACCTTTTCACTTTTCAAGCAAAACATTTTGTTTCCTTTTTATAATAATTCTTGTTTTATAATTCTGTTATTGTCAAAGTCTTTTGTAATTCTAATGATTCGTTTTCCTTTCATTAACGTTCTTAAAAAGCATGTCGCTATTGTTCATATTACCTAAGAACATAAAAGCTTGTGCTGGGTTTTACCAAACGGGATTAAATTAAATTATTACATTATATGATATCATAGTCCTGCTACAGCAGTACTGGAGTCCGATACTCCATGCGACCAAATAAAAAAATATATATCTCCTCCCAGTCTTTTATTTCTCTTCTAAGTCATTAACAATTATTTTTAAGAGTATGATAGCACGCCCGACACCTTTGCTAGGTGGAACTTGGGGTACTACTCTCGGTAAAATGTGTTATAAGTGGTATATCCATCGATTTCACTACAAGGACCCAGAAGATATCAACATCCCTGAGAAAAGGACAAGAAGGATGGCTCAAACGGAGCGAATTCAATTGGGAATAGTGCACATTACGGAAATATCCAACTGTTGAAGAGCAAACTCACAAACAAAAGGGCCAAATTAAAAGATTATAGAACGTTAATAACAGTGACAACAAAAAAATATTATAGAACGTTAATAACAGTGACAACAAAGGAAGAACACGTACTCTGAACATTTAAGAGAAAAATAATTGGAAGAATATCTCCGCCAATCAGAGAAAGCAGCACTAATGAAATGGTGAAGAGATATTGTTTGAATTACGACAGCTCAAAGGTTAAGGTGTTAGGATATGTGGGACAGATGGTGAAGGTTAGCATGACAAACAAAATGTTGAAAAGAAGATTGTATCCAAGAAGAAGAAAAATAAGAACGAAGAAGAACTAAATAAACAAATATGAGCAATGACTTAAAAAGACGAAAATGAAGGGCGTGGTCACGGATTCAAATCCTGATTATTTTTTTTCTAAGCGGAGTGTTTCGGATCCGGTTTTTACCAGAAACTGTAAATTAGCGTTGCAACCTATCCCGTATTTTAGGTAAAAATTTCCCCTCGCGTATTACGAGTAATAAATTCATATACATATTTTCAACATATCAATAATTTTAACAAATAAACCATATGATGGACTCTTTCCCAACTGTTTACTATGCAGACTGGCGAGTAGACTCTGTTGACATCCACAGGGTCCAACATGATGCCGTATAATAGTCGTGCCTGCTATTTACTCTCGTTGATAACAGATACTGACTCGAACTGAAAATTGAAATATCAATTTTCCGCACACAGAATAATTATTATGAAGGTTTGAAATTGTGCGGGTAGTAAAATAACTGTACAATGCTTCACTAGTTACTTTCATTTTAATTTATTTCTGATTTGTCCCGTATTTTTTGGTGTTATGTTGAAAATTTTGCCGAGCGTTCCGTAATTTCGTCCTCAAAAGGTGGCAATCCCCGTCCTTATAAGAGTAAGTTTAAATTTAGAAGAATGAGTAGTGTAGAATTTCAAATGTACAAGTCGATAATAAATAATTCATCAGGAGGATAATAAATAATAAACTAGTATTTGCCATACGTTCACGAACTTTGGAAGTCTGTTAATGACAGACTACAACATAAGATTCATATGTATTTACTGGAGCTACTACAAATATCATTTAATGCTAAATACCGTGGGTTGTGTCTATTGACACAAAGAATTTGCACCAATTGCATTTTAAACCGATAACACTGGAAATACCTGATAAGCCCAAGAACGAAGCTGAAACCATATTTGGAACATGTATGATTTTAAAAAGTTATGTGGAATACACAATGAGTTATCTTCTTAGCCATGTACAGGATAATGTCATTTCGCTTATGCTATTCTTGTGATCAATAAACCTAACTTCTTCTCTCAGTGCTATCACTTGAAAATTGGAAACACTGCATGTTAGAAAATTGTCATACATTTAATCTCTTCATTAAAGAAAAAAAAACACAGCTTTCTGACAAGGCTGAATTCTTTAATGACAAAAATAACTTCAACCGTAACGGTTACGGAAGTCTACCACTTCCTTCCTCAGCCTACACTCTAAAACTGAATATAGAAAAATTACTTAATCTATAAAGAAAGGACATCGTCTTTTCTTTCCACCAATCACGGGTCACTAATTAAAAGTTCACTTTCCTTCCCCTAGCGCTGCCCTCCACCGGGCGAGCGTACCTGCCTTTCACCTGTCAAATTTGATGATCCACAAGATCACAAACAACTTTTAACCGATAATTGCCGGAAACTCTTTCTTAAAAAATGTCTTTTCAAGAAAACAAGTCCCACCGGCTTATAGAAAAGAGCTTAAAAGTTCAATAAATATATTTATAAAGTTCTCACAAATTAGAAATACGAAGAATACAGAAGTAAATAAGAAATAATAATAAAAAAACTAAATCAAAAAAATAAATAAAAGTAATAAATATAAATAAACAAATAAAAGATAAATAAATAAATGAATAAATAAGTAAATAAATTTAAATAAAAATTAAAGCTCTCTAAGAAAATACTATAAGAATTGTCGGTTAGCGTCCTCATATTGTTTTCTTTTTCCTCCTCAGTTTTTCCTTTTTCAAAATGTCCTCCCATTCTTCATCAATACTATATCCACTGTTCCAGAGGTAGCCGATAAGGCTATGAATGTGTTTCCGGCAATTATCAGTTAATAGTTGTTTGTGATCTGGTGGCTCATCAAATGTGACAGGTGAAAGGCAGGTACGCTTCCCCGAGGGAGGACAGCGCTAGGGGAAGAATAAGGAACTTTTAATTAGTAATGATCCCAGATTGGTGGAAAGAAAAGACGATCTCCTTTCTTTATTGATTAAGTCATTTTTCTAATTTCAGTTGTAGAGTGTAGACTGAGGAAGGAAGTGGTATACTTCCGAAACCGTTACGTTTGAAGTTATTTTTGTCATTAACGTATTCAGCTTTGTCAGAAAGCTGTGTTTTTCTTTATTCAAGATGGATACAATGCCATAATGTCATAATAACCTCTTCATTGATATCCTCTTAAATTTGTTCTAGGGATATATTTAAATAATGACTGCCCACTTCTTCGTCCAAGCAGTCACATTGTCCCTCATTTCCAGGAATGTAATGCTATTTTTTCAGGGGGTAGGCCTATACGCTGTGCTCGTTGTAACGAAATCTATCGCTTACTATTCCATATACATGCATATTTCATAAATTTTAGGTGGGTATTATACCAGCATATATCCTCCATTACATCCCTGCTTACTTCCATTTTGATTGCAGCTTCCAGGTTGATTATCTAACAAATTAAGAAAGAATCGTAATATAGGCTAATTTCGCCAATTAGCTTCGAACTTCTTCTTCAGTAGATTGTCAACCCTAATCTTCTTAGTATCAGTAAGAATTGACCTGTAGTATCAGTGATTCGGCCAATGCTCCAAATAGGAGGGTGTCACCCCGTCAAAATTCTCGAGCAGACACTCCAACTTTAATGTTTTTACGGTTAAAACTGGATAGAAGCCCTGGAAAACTCTGTTTATACTCCAATTTTGACTTGGACCCCTTAAATTTGAAAATCCTGGCAGAATACATGTCCAGTATGTTCTCAAACTTAAACCCCCATTTCAAAGGAGACACAAACATTTTGAGGGATTAATCAACATTTTATGTTGCTACTCCCTATTGATATGGGCAATAAGACTTTTTTGTTTTCAATATTTTCTTCACGTATTCCCTATCAGCAAGACTCGTCGGGCTGGCGTAGGGCCAACGGTTGCCCAACTACTACGCGGTTGGGCCACCGTTGGCCCTACGTCGGCCTGACGAGTCTCGCTGATAGGGTTCGTTCTATGTTAAGTACACGCCTGTTACTTAATGGTTTGATATCATTTGACATTTTTCTGCTGCTAAACAGCGTATTTTGTTCCCGTCAGCACAGTAGACTAAGTGCTTTCTCAAACAAATATTATTTCATAGCTGTTATACGCTCTGAATGGGTACATTTGCACACACACACGCACACACTGATTACGAGGAGAAGTCCAGCGATATCGAAATAGGGAGAATCAGTATCAAACAGCATTTCATCCACGGAGAGACTAAGCGCGTTTTTAGTGGACATTTCTCAAAGGAAAAAATCCTACCTAAACCAGGGTTGCTATATTTCGAAACTGAAAATCCTTTATGCTACAAATTTACGAAAATCTTTCAATTGGAAAAGTGAAGAAAAAAGGACTTAAACATTTTAATGAAGCTCCTTGCATTAGATGCAGGGTTGCCATCGGTCGCGATTCTGTAGGGACCGTACCGATTTTCAGCCTTACCTCGCGTCTTGATTTTATGTTCGTCGGGACGCAGACTGTCCTGATTTTCATTGTTCAGAGTGGAAGCATAAAAATATAATTAATTATTTAACATTTTAATTTTTATAGGCATCAAACTACACTTATTATTTCTATGAGACATACAAATACGATTTTAATTTGTCTATTTCTTTACTTTTTGAGTCCTAACAAATGCTGCTAAAGGATTTCTTTTTTTTGCAAACTTGTTCCTCTTGCGACACGTATCTTCAGTCCTTAACGCTGTAGATCACCCCCGCCATCTTGGTACGCACTTTCCATTGACTTACATGGGAATTGTATTACTCGTCTTATAATTTTCAGGAGCATACTTTTAACTTCTATTTTCGCCCAGTTTATCGTCATGTTCACTTTTACTCATGCTATTCCATAGAAATGCAATATTTTACACACGAACAGTGTAATTTCCCGTTCACATATTGTGATTTATATAAAAACTATTAATAATACATTATACTCATATATCTGAAGAGACTTCACAAACCAAAACTCTACAGAGTCAAAATAACTGCCAAGGAAAATTTCGTCAAAGCGGAACTTGAATATTCCGAGAGACATAAGACGAGTAAAACGATTGCCATGTAAATCAATGGAAAGGTCATACCAAGATGGCGGGAGTGATCTACA
>JAGDQP010067768.1:0-11107 GCA_022664845.1 Lepisma saccharinum
ACTAGATTTTGTAATGTTCTAAGAGTTGACATTTAAAGGCATCATGTATTAAAGAATAAGGTATTTGTTAATATCGCATCGTTATTTTTTGTATTGATTAAGAATTAAGTTAAGTCGAGGGTAGCGCGTATTGTATCTACCAATTTGAGTTGGCAACCCTGCCAGAATGCATGTTCCCATGAGGGCATACCATCATCTCTAGAGAGCTAGAAGTTAGGCAATTAATATGCTATGGAGCGTTATCCGGCAGACGCGGATTGCGGTGGTGGAAGCTTTCATCCAAACAGATCCTGTCACGAAGGCTCAGCCACCCGGTTCTCCAGATTTGAAACTGCGAACTACTTCCTCTGGAATTACCTGAAGGAGATAGTTTTAACATATCGTTTGCAGACGATTGACGAATTGAAGACTGGTATCAGCCTTGAAACACGTGCTATCCTAAGGACATGTTGTCACTCGTCATGGCAGCCTATCCTCATCACCTCGAACAGTGCATCGAAGAAAAATAGGACGTTTAGAGTGCGTTATTTCCTAGGTGTACTGATTGTACATATTATTTACCACATTAAATACCTATAGTCATAACCTATAGTTTTGTTTCATAACCATATAGTCACTATAAGTACTATATAAGGTCTTCCTGTTGTCATTTGAAGTTGGTAGATACAATATGCGCCACCCTGTATAATATGCTGTAATTAATATAGAGGTTATATGAAGTTAATTACATCAACTACTGTGTACTTTAACTTCGTTTGTTTTACACATAAGCTAATTCTAACTTCTTATTTTCAGGTTAATGTTTTTCCTAAAGAGAAAGAATCTTTCTTCTATTAGTTGAATGGTGTTTAAACTAAGTTTGGGGCAGATATAACATGGACAAAAATATTTAATTATTTAAAAAAAGTTGGCAACACTGATAACTGAGCAACCTGGAAAATCTCACCCATACCAAAAACTATTAGCAATCTAGGTTTCAATTTATGTTGAATTTCTTCTTAATTACCTACATAATAGTAATTCTTGATTAAATAGATTAGCAATATTACAAATTGCTGCCCTGAAGAGAAACGAAATTTAGAAAAAACGAAAGCTTATGTTTTTTTTAAAAAACGAACTTTAAAAAAATAAACATTTTCTTGTTTACAACACTAGGTACACCAGGAAACCACCATTAAGCATGATTAAAAGCGGAACACGTCAGAACGTCGAAGTGTCAGAACGTCGAAACTGAAAAACGGTCAAAACGCATACAAAAAGGGACAAATCGTATACAGAAAGTGACAAAACGTCGAAAACCTCAAGCGGTCAGATCGTCGAAGTGTCAGAACGTCGAAACTGAAAAGCGGTCAGAACGTATACAGAAAGGGACAAATCGTATACCAAAAGTGACAAAACGTCGAAACTACAACACGGACAGAATGTATACGAAAAGGGACAAATCGTATACAAAAAGTGGCAAAACGTCGAAAATCACAAACGGTCAGATCGTCGAAGTGACAGAATGTCGAAACTCCAACACGGTCAGAACGTATACGAAAAGTGACAAATCGTATACAAAAGGGGTCAAAACGTCTAAACGAGGGAAAAATAATGACAGAAAGAGAAAAGTGTCCAGGAAAGGGTTTAGGCCAAAAGGCAAAACGTCGAAGTGTCAACTTCTAAACCCTAACACGATGACGACGTCTATACAGAAAGTGGCTAATCTCTAAAGAAAGTGACAAAATGTCGAAAACCACAAAGGGTCAGATCGTCGAAGTGACAAAACGTCGAAACTACAACACGGTCAGAACGTGTAAGAAAAGGGACAAATAGTAAACAAAAAGTGACAAAAGGTCTAAAATCACGTCTAAAGGCCCTGCAGTTGTCAGTGGGCGTGTTGGAGTTTCGACGTTCTGTCACTTTGACGATCTGATCGTTTGAGATTTTCAACGTTTTGTCACTTTCTGGATACGATTTGTTCCTTTTTGTATACGTTCTGACGGTTTTTCAGTTTCGACGTTCTGGCACTTCGACGATCTGACCGTTTCAGGTTTTCGGCGTTTTGTCACTTTCTGTATACGATTTGTCCATTTTTGTATACGTTTTGACTGTTTCTCAGTTTCGACGTTCTGACACTTCGACGTTTTGAGGTGGACCCATTAAAAGTGATTTTGTCCATAAATACTGGGGCATCAAAAGTTTGATTCATAAGAAAAGTACCTATAGTGTGATCCAGTGATTCCGCCAGCCCTCTTCCCTCCTGTGGAGGAAGTCAACCTCCAAATTTTGAAGAACAAACCAACTTTAAAATTTTTACTGTCAAAAAATTGATAGAAATCGTTTAAAACTTCCCTTACACCCTCCCAAGTTTGAATTTCCACCCTGAAACTGAAATTCCTGGCGGAATCCCTGCTCTAAACTAAGTTGAGAACACAAGTGTTTCTAATTGCACAAGTAATTAACACTGGGTAGATGGTCCCCAATACTCATTACTTGTGCATTGGGTTTTCATTTCTTATACTTTTTGAAGAAAAACAGAGTATTTCAAGACTGTTTAATCCACTACGCATACTCATCTAACATCTCATTATCTCTATCAAACATAAATTTATGGCACTTCACCTATGTATTTCTGGTAAAATTATATCCGAATGATATTTTACATGATCCCCTTCCTATTTAGAGAAATCAAGCAAGATTCAAGATGGCCAACTTCAAGGTGGCGGCCATGACAAGCGTAGCCTGTAAAATATAGCGCATTGACCCGGTATCTATACACTTGTATTTGTTTTCCATTATTTCAAGCATTTTACAAAAATATGTGTGTTTTCGAACTTACATCACACCATAAGTACTCATTCTTATGAATCAAACTATTGGCAACTGCTCCTGTCTTTATGCACGAAAGCACTTTTAATCATGCTTTCTAGTGGTTTCCTGATGTACCATACTCCTCTATCAAGTTTGGTCTAAAAAGCAGTTCGAAGCATCGATAGATTTACTTGTCAGGATAATACAAATATTTATCTGCATTGTCTTTGAAAGAATTTATATTGATATTCTACTTCTTTTCTAACAGACAAAATAAATCACTTGTGTAACTTAGAGATGAGAACTTCTCTATAAAATCCGAAAGTAGCTCCTTCGCTGACGTAACAATTGAAAAATTCCACGTGCGGAGCAAAGGAGTAGTGTAATTGCCACACTCCGAGGATTCCGCGAGTGATTAATTTATCCTCTCGCAAAGGACGAATCAGAAGACTTTACGTTCTTTCAGCCGCAGTAATTGAATTTCAGTTGGGGAGAGACCTTTTCTTCCTCCAGTTGCATTCATTCTTTCCCGCAACACTTCCAACTCGAAATGTGGAGGTTTCAAACATCAATTTCAACAGAACCTCAAACAGTAGGGAGTGAAGAAGGCGGAAACTCCGGGAAGAACCTTTGTACGCATTAGTAGGCCTACGTCGAAGAAATCTGGTGTCCTCTACGTGATCGGAATTTCAACTACTTTTTTTTCTCAAGTTCTCGTCTCAGGTCTGGAGAAAACACAAAGATTCTTCTATTTTGTTTTCAAACAACGTTTCGGTGCATTCACTTCTACAAGGACAACGCACCTGCTGGTGTGTGAGCCATATCTATAGATTCGTACTTTTCCGTGAATATCACCCAGATAAATTTCTTTTCCTTTTTTTTAAAAAAAAAAGTCAGAACTTTAAAAATGCTATTTGTTCTACGAAATTTATATCTTTCATAAGTTCTCTACGGGGAGTTTCGACATTAATCATAGACGTCAATCGTAAACTAATAAGTAAGATTGATTTTCGAAAAGCTGTTATTAAAAATTATCGAAAATTGTAATAATATAATGAAATAAGATGAACATGTGCATTTGTATTTATATATACAATATGCGTACCTGAGCCTTAGATGCCTAAAGGTCTTAAATAAAAATCCATCCTGACCGAGGTTTCTCGAGGGTTTTTCCTCAGTCACACCAGGCAAATGCAGGATGGTATCTTTAACACAGGCCCTGGCCGACACCTTTCCGAACCCGAATCCTTTTCCCTCCCCTATCCCGGCCTGATCCTTAGATGCCTAAAAACCATAAATAAAATTCAAATTCAAATACAATATGTGTGAAATGAGGCTGTACGAGTTACATAGGTGTACTATAAAATATTTAAAAAAATAGCGTTTACCCAGTTCAGTGTATAGTGTAGCCGCTTATAGCGTGTTCCTAGAAAGACATTGGCCCGACGTCTTATACGACAGCGTGGACGCATGACTGCCAATATTTCCATCGCATCCCTGATATACAGTATAATGGAATAGTCATGCAAATCCAAGTATGATGGTTTGTTTAGTTGTTTTAATGTGTCATTGTGCGTTCTGTCGCGAGCAGCGTTGACACCTTTCAAAAAAATCTTCACATGCTCTGTACCGAGTGCTTAAGGGTATCAGTACATCGGTGGTTCCGGGACATTTCCACGATCTTTTTTACCATTTAAGCTCTGCAAATGGTTTTTAAAGCCATGCTGAACTTCTTCTGGGTGAAAAATTTAAACGAAAAAGTTAAATTAATTAACTTTTTCTTATCAATTATTTAATCAATATACTTTTAGTTAGGTTTTAAAACTTTCGGGATGTTTCACCTTTCAAAATAAAAACTCTTTCCCCCGTATAATTACCGACGCATACGAACACGTTCACTGCAAAAAGGAGACACAGTTTTTTACTATATTGTCGAATGCTAAACCTTTCGGTCTGAAGATAACTTTTAGCTTCTGGAACAATTGAACACATTTGGAGAAGATAAACATTCCAATTCACGCTGTCACGCAATTTGATTGCAAATGTCTACGCAGATGGATACATATTCCATTACTGTAGAAATATGAATCTTTACGATAATAATAAAAACATCAGGACTAAAAATGTGTTCTCGATATCTCTTAGAATCCCTTTTTAGAATCATACGTTCAATGAAATGCTCTAATTTTCAAGCTCTTGTTTATAGCAGAGTTAATACCATAGACTAAATAATAAAGACATTCCGCCTACCTATTTTTGTCTGCGCTAAAAAGCACGTGATTTTGAATCCTGTCATTAGGTTGCTCTGGCGACTACTTTCAGTCGCTGGTTCTTTCCAGTAGTAGCCTCCAGACCCACCCAACGGCAGGGTTCAAAAGCAGTTACTCTTAAGAAAAAAATCATTGATTTTAGTGCAGGCGAAAATAGATAGGCGGTAAAAGTCTATGTTATTATTTAGTGTACATAACACATGGTTTGTTCAATAATTTTTGCCTCTTAGGCCATAACTTTTTATTAAATGATGGAAGTTTATAACTTTACATTCAAATGAAGGGTTAGAACGTCCTCTTTTAAAGGGTAATATCACTTTTCGATTTACTCATGCTTGCCGCATATGGGAAAGCCTGCGTGGTCATTAGCACGGTAAGGAGATGGGTATGTACTGTGCATGCGAACAACCTAGTTGCTTCCACCTTGTAAGATAAGCGACACAGTAGACACCCTGTCACTGCATCCACTCGAGAGGTGGTGGAATGTGTTGATGAACTGATTTGTTGGATTTACTACTTAAAAAAGAGAGATATCACAGAAATTCTCGGTATGGAAAAGTGAATCACATCACTAACGAAGAACTTGGGTTCAAAATATGTGTTCCAGGTGGGTCATTTGTCAGCCACAAACGAAATTAAACAAACCCGCAAGTAAATAATGTGTCTACAAACTTTGGAGTAATACGAAACGTAGGGGGATTTCATTACATCGTCACCGGACCTACCTCCTTCTGACTCTTTCCAAGCTGAAGAAGCATCTGAAGAGTACGTAGTTTGCGCCCGACGATGAGGTTGTCAAGAAGGTGTGTCGTCAACAGCCGACCTCACTTCTCTCTGACCGACGGCAGGAACTAGTGTTGGCATGGCGGAACTGAATCCACGCGGCTGGAGACTATATCGAAAAGAAATGTTACTATTTAAAAGAGGACATTCCAGCCTTTCATTTGAACGTAAAATCTTAAATTTCTCTCACTTACTACAAGACAAACAATATTGAACAACATAATATTATACTTACGAACTTGAAATCAAAAGCATTTTAATATAAATATCGCTGGTTTTTCATTGATACTAGAAGTAAGTGCTCTATTAGTTTAAATGCTGCGTATCTGTAATGGTTGTGCAAAGGTTGTATATTTGTTTCAGGACCTGAAAACTATAGCAGCACATACGTCTTCTAAATAACTTTTTTCTTTTAACCAATAACTCATCAAATAGTCTAAAACCTGCGTTTTCAACTATTTTTCCTGTAGTGTAGTATTTTAATATTCGAGATAAAATGTGGAGAACACTATTACTAAATCCTATTTTAAATATTCTATTAGTTCCTCTTTAAAATCCGTGTAAATATTCAAATATGCACTCGGGCAGCTTATCGATGAAACAAGCTGTAGACGTAAAATCATATTTCTCAAAGAATATTTGTTCAGAAACATTTCAGTCGCTTATGCATCGACTCGTATTGGTGAAATGTCAGACTTTTAGACAACTCCAAAATTCTTTCTGGATACTTGCCTGGGCATGACCTCAGGAAATTTTATAGTCTAAGCTATCAATCTGGCGTTTTATCATTGCTTCTTCAGAAGATGCCCGAAATGTCTTTCTGATCCATATACACGTATAAGAAACACTATAAACAGTTTGTCTTTTCACAATAAAACAAGTGACAAATATGCACACGCTACTAATACTAAACAATGAATAGTTTTCCGAAAAGTTTCCATTTGGGCGCCGCCATCTTGTTCTCGTCCTCTAAAACTTCTGTATTTAATATCTGAACAACATGAGTCGGAGAAGTAACTAGTTTGCAAAGAACTTTTTTCCATAATATAAGAAGTAACGAAAGAGAAAAATAGGATCACATTTGTATGTCTCATAGAATTACTAAAATATGTAGATTGATGCCTATATGATTAAAAATATCAAATAATAAAATATGCTTCAACCCTGAACGGTGAAAATCGGGACTATCTACGTCCTGAAGAACAATGAACCGGGACGCGGAACAACGGTCCAAAAATCGTGGTGGTCCCGACAGAATCGGGACAGGTGACAACACTGGTCGCGAGATGTTATTTAAATATTCCCGAAGGCTATCTATCGACAGTTCTATTTGACCCAGGGCTGGCTGGCGTAAGTAGATAGACGATCTGAGCTACTACCCAGAGCAACAATAATTGGGGAAATGAACTGCGACACATTTTTTTAGACTGTTTCATTTTATTTATTATAATTATCGAGTAAGAGTTAAAATAATTATTCTACGTATTTTTTATAAGATGTTAGAGATAAAAACAAAAAAATGGAACTGAGTCTACAATTATATTAAATGCCTAGTCGTCGTCACTACCAACATATAATCATAAATCTTGGAATCTTAATTATGGTCAGTGATCTGTAATTTGAATTTTATATTGTTTGATTAAGATCAGTAGATTTCAATACTGCTTTTACAATATACCCAAGGAAAGACAAAAGCTGTTAAACGAATGTCAACAAGTCTTAACACCTAATAAGAGGTATGGATTATAGTACGCCATGATGACAACGTCATATCTCAAAGCGCTCATGAGTAGAACTAAAGTCTTGACGCTACATCCGGTTGGTTACCATAGCAACGGTGGAGTCCAAGTCTAAACAAACAGTACGTTTTATAGCAGAAAGGTAGGAAATCATTTATGGAAGTAATGGCTGTTAATATTTTTCGAACTGTTGATTATTTCGGTGATGGGCGGAACTGATAGAAAGAGCAGAAATGCTGTGGAGTCCAATCATGTACTTTTCTTACATATGACCGAGATTTGAGACACATACGAGAAAAGTGCAAAAAAGACATATGAACAGTAAATATAATAAGTTGGGGTGGGTACCTAATATTAATTCCGGTAATTTATGTTTTTGTTAAACACATGCAATGGTACTATTAGCTTTCGAAATCTTGATTTATGCTATACCGTATGTACTTTACATACAATATCAATTTGAGCAATTGTACATAGAGTACAAGGGTATCGATTTAGCACTCGTAGTTTATCTTCTTGAGTGTGTATTTAACAATAACCCAATTAGCAAATTCAGTTTAAGCTTTTGAGATCTTAATTTTCCTCATAATCATATCAACGTATTCAAAATTGTGCTCAATGGCATTGCGAGAAATTTGTTTACTTACGTAATTTGCTCCTTCCACTTTCTTTCCTAGTTTCAATCATTTGGAAAAAGAAAAAAGCAACACGTGTCTCTTTCATGATGACAATCTGGCACAAAGCACAAAACTATAACAAATTTTGAATATTGAACATTACAGACCTACTGCTAAACACCCATTTGTTTAGACTGCAATATGGCGGGTTACCACGGTGACCTGCCGGATCTGACGTAATACTTTAGTCCCCCATTAATCATACACCCATCATATTCGGTTCTAGTGCACTTTTTCATGTAAGAGCCATCAAAATATATTGTATAAACTGAAATTTTTGTTGAGTCGATTAAACTCACTTGGACTTTGGTCTTATTATCAAAGAAGACCCGTCTTCCCTAGAGTGAAATGTTCATGTCAGAGGAAGAAAACTGGAGATCCCATTATTCGTTGCATACACTACGTGAGGCAAGTCGTTGATTTATTGTTTGAAACATTCATTAATCAGTAAAGTAGAGAAACTTTGTTCACTAATATATTGAACCTAAAAATACGAGTTCTTGTTTACATTGTTAAAACGTAGTTGAATGAAAATTGTTAGGATCAAATTCCACATAAGCCTAAAGAATGGATATATTCCGCATTGTAAAATATGTTTGCCATGCCTTGACCACAATTAACGAGTTCAGATAACCTTAAATATTTTACTTTAACAATCATATTTTACTGCACATAAGACATGATGTTGTAAATAAGATGAGGCAAGTTAGTACTGATACTATATATTGATAGATTGTTTGTATTCCTCTCCATCAGATGTGTGAATGTATTTAAGACTCATGCAGAGAGTACTGCACTTAATTTGGTTGAAGTTTATATTGACGTGAAGGGTTAGTGTTATGTACAGTGATTGATATTTTTTTTTATTTTGCAAAAATAATAAAAACGGGTATTTAGGTTCCTTAGAAATATTTTATTTAAAATTAGGAACATTGAGTTAGTGTTTTCAAATTCAATCTATATATATTAATGTGTTTAGGAGACGAGCGTGTGTTGTAACGAATTAATAGTTTATAACTCTGCAAGTAATATACATTCTCATAATATATCTGGTATTATTTTGCTGCAACATTAATATCGTTTTACATAGAGAATTAAATTCAGAAGACTGAACTATACAAATTAATGCAGTATATCATTTGTATTTATATGCTCTCACATCATATGGAAATCCAAATCCTAGTTTCATATAACGAAGTGCCTAGTTTCATATAATCTCAGTGCACATAAAAGAGAAGTGCATTTAAAAGGCATAACATGAAAGTATTTCGAACTGTATAATTGATTTCGAGTTTCTAAATACCTGTATGGATCCTAACTTTAAAAAAAATAAATACAGGTTAAATCAGATAATCAAAATATCTGGATAATGTTGTTAATTTAAGTTGATGTATTCATTTCTCGCCGATCATAAAAGAAACCCCGTAGAATATTTAAGTGATAAATTAATTAATCAAATGAATTGCTCCAGTTCGTTAAATGCTTGTCAATAGATTGTAACATCCCCATTTTTTTTCTTAAATTAGCACTGTTTTCATATGTTGCAATGGTCAATTAGTTCCTTGTTTTCTTTTAATATTACTTTTTTTAAGGCAAATCATTTGAAAATTTAAAAAAAAAACAGTAATATCGCTAAGGTTAAGAGCCAATTCCTGAGAAGCGAGAAAGAAATTTATACACACAGAGATAGGCATTTTATCTTGTTATATCTTCACCGAAACAAACAATTGTCGAAAAAGCAAGCAGACCAGTAGGTGTTCAATAGCATGTATTGTTCCTCTCTCCTTCGCATTCTCCCCTTCCTTTTGATTCTTCTCCTAACCGAATAGCCCATCCACTATATACCTGGATAGTGGCTGAAATCAGATAAACCAACACAAAACAATATTACATTTAATGTTCTCTTGTTTTATGTTTTTACCGAGAAGAAGACAGAACAGTAAATCTTACTCTTTAGTGGAAGTAGTGAAAGACTGACCTAGTGGCTGAGTGGAGGTCCAAGGATGGAAACGTTGGACCGGCATAACAACGAGTGACGCATTAATGGTAGCGTGAGAAGTTTTGCATGTGAAAGGGTTTCCGGCAAATATGTAATTGAGACTTTGCCGATGAGTGCGTGTTCAGTGGAGATGGACGGATGAGTGTGTGATCCCTTTTGACGAGGTCAGTTTATACCCAGCATCTCGGTTAGGGCGACATTTCGTTTTCAGCCGGGTGCCATGCTCTGGTCTCGCACTTGCCATGGACTGTGTGCTGTGCGTCGGTGTTGGACTGGGGCATCACCAGTGGATGTCGGCGGCAGGGGATTCGACGGCTAGGTGTGTAATTGTCCCCGTTTTTTGGATAAATATCTGCACTCCGGTAAGTGAAATATTTATTTTGTCTTCCGCCTCGCCTCGTGTAGGGGGATTGCACCGGACAGTTTTGCTTTGACGTTCTTGTGGCTTGAGGAGTTTCACATGATATTGGCTTGGAACGGTCAGTGAAGTGTCGCTTAGCTGCCTAACAGTATATACATTTATTATTTCATATTTTTTGTGTCCTCGTAACTTTTAGAAAAAGAAAAGTAGCGTTGTTTTGCTTAAGCAGTTGTAGAAGCAAACATTTGCTTGTTGTAGTAGAGGAAGGTGTAAATTGCCGGACGCCAACAATGTTACTTGTTTTGTTACCTAGCAACGGGAGAAGAAAATTTTATCCTCTCTTCTTCTACTGAGAACTGAACTGATTGTGACGTCATATTCTGGTAATTAAGCAGTAATTCTGTCGTAACTCATCTGGTACCCTAGTAACCACACAGCGTTGCTATCTATAGTGAAATTCTTCGTCTTCGAAAGTAAAAATAAAT
>JAGDQP010067769.1:0-11107 GCA_022664845.1 Lepisma saccharinum
AAGCAACATGCTAAAGAGTTACAACACAAACGTTAAACCACAGAACACAGATGTTAAATCTTCTAACCCACAGAATCTCTCACGCATGTTTTAGTTTCTCACGCATTTTGCGTGAGAGTTTACATGTCTGCAATATAAAGCTATTGAAGAAATATTTTTATACAATTTTAAAATTTATTATATATCCAAGGAGTAGATTATAGAAGCGGTCGTGGCGATAAAGTACCATCCCGGCATTTTCTTGTATGTCAGGAAAACTTTTTTAGGACCCACGGTTCAAAGATTCCAATCCAGATCTTCCCAATTTCTGAACGAGCAAATTACCACAGCTCCAAGCTCCATTTATTATCACTCAGCTTGTGCATATAATAATAACATTCATATTATATTTCCTTTGTATATATTTCAAATGACAAAATACGCTAAACAAACGATCTTGTACTAAATATTTTTCTAAGTGGTTGATAGTACAGTTATACCTTCTCTGCAGTTTTGCTTCTAAAAGTTGGACGCTATCAATGCCAGTTAAATATATTCATATATGGAGTGTCATCTGCTCGTTACTTTTTTCTTAAAGGTCAATTTAATGACAGACCGTATCTCTTGCATAGTTCTCTGAAAGGAAATGTACATAATAGATTTTAGAGTTATTAGCGTTGAATTTGTCCTTTCTTTTGCATACCAAAATCAATTCTTTTCTCGTATTTTCATCTTTGGAAAAAGGCTGACATCTAACATCTTTATTGTTAAGTTCTGTATTTTTACAGTTTGTAATTGCACATTTGTTATTATTATTCATCATTTAAGCACATATGTCCATTGTACAGTTTATATACACACAATAAAATATATAATACACATATATACACGTAATAAATTTATTTAAGTTCATAGAAAAGCGCACTGTGATAATCTAGCCTGCGTGTTAACCCACGCAGACAGAGAAACTACACATAGGTGTCCAAACCGTGACGTCATTGAAAGCGAGTCCGCAGTTGAACATCAGCGCGCGTAACGTTAAGGACCTACCTAATAATACTTTAGATATCTTGAAAACCAGTGTTGTTAGGTGGAGGGAAATTTCCCGGAAAACCGGAGAATTTGAGCCACCTGAAGGCTAAGTGAAAAAAAAACCAGGAAATTTTGTTGAATCATGTTAGCACCTTTTATGCTTTAATTTTCAACGATTTTGAAAGGAAACTTAGCAGGCGGGAATTTCTTTCCAAAAATCGTGAAATTTTCCAGCATTTTGCGGGAAATATTGCGACAGGAGCCTGACAACACTGGTCAGAACGAACACCACTTTCACCACGTGCGTCATCAGGAACATTCCTACAAACACACACACACACACACACACACACACAAAAAAAAAAAACAGAGGATACCTAGTAAAAGTAAATATCTCAATAACAAATGTAGTGAGAATACGCAATGAGAAGGGTCCACTACTTCTGGTCCGTCATTTTACAAGAGATCCCACCATAGTAAGACACATACTAACAAATAGAATTACGATCGGATATTTTAGGTACAAAGTTGAAAAATCCAGGACAACTCCCAGACTATTTCCCTGTAAAAACCGCATGACTTACCATTAACTTTAGCTTGCAACAAAAAGCCTAATTGTTTCAAGTGTGGAGAACCATACTTAAGCAAAACATGTAAAATTACACCTAATCCTAACAACTGTGCCACGTGCGGAAAGAAGGGACACTGGACTGCAGCATCTTCTGTCCTCTACGCCCTAGGAAAGGTCAATCGTCTCCTCCTGAGAAGATCTACAGATCCTCCAAATATAACACTATCACTGAAATTATTAATGACAAAGAAAAATAGCCAAATATAGAACAGAGTGGATCACAAGGTATAGAGTCGTTGGAGCATGGAACAGTTCAGGAACTCACATCTACGCTGATAAAATGGGTATCTACAGTTCTAGCATTAACTCTAGCAAAAAAACACTTCTTCTAAGCTAGACACTGCAATCAACTTGGCAGTCAGATGGGCTATTAAAACGCAATTTGAAGATACTATAGTCAGTTGATGGACACATATATGTCGGTGAAACTTTTTTCAAGAAAACTAAAATAAACTTTCAGAAATTTCCACCCAACACATCACAAGTCAAGCAAAATTGAAACAATACTAACTAAACATTACAGCAAAATTATTAATTCAATGTACTAAAGACAGTAATACAAATATAAATCTAAACTAATTTTCGTTATCAAAATGTCACTACACGGATGTAATATTGTAATGTAGTACGAATAACAACTCAATCTTCAGGATAATAGCCATGGCATGATCGCTTTAGCTTTAGGAAACTTTACATTATGGGACTCCAGCAAGAAAATATCCTTGCAACATTCACTTAATATAATCCAACCTAATTCACCTTCATATTTAATCATTACCAATATAATTCAATAGCATTCTGGCTCCATTTCATGATTATTCGTCTATTTTAACAAACAATTACCTATCGAACAAATTCAAATTCTTAGGTGTGTTTCCTGGATGGTTGCTTAGGGGGTGGGAATGTCTTGGCGCGGGTCATATTTGCGGAGTTGCTTAATAAATATAACAAAAAAAAAGTTAAATACTTTCCCCATACATTATTAGAAAAAACAAACGATGAAAGTGCCCTCAGTAGGGGAGAAGTACCTCCTAGTGGCTCTGGGTAAATTTACTTTATCTGACCTGTCCTTTGTTTTTTATATGCCCAGTTGCGCCTATTGAACTCTCATTCGTGTAGGATTTTTGAAGTAAGAAATAGCAGAGAATTCATTTAGTTTGTGTCTTTTTGAAAGTTACTTGACTAACTCTATGGCTTACGGAACTTGCTCCTTTATCGCCGCAGTAACCATTGGATTTTGTCCTGGGCAAGATCAAGCCAGTTTTCATCATGAGTACCACCTCGCAAAGATCTCTTCTAATATTGTCCTCCCAACGACGTCCCAATCTTTTACTCCGACTTTCCAACCACAATGAATCTTCCTTTTCCCTCAACCGAGCTACATGATCTGCCCATCTTAGCCGTCGTGATTTCATTATTCTTACAACATTGGGTGAATCATACAGTCTGTGGAGTTCTTCATTATGCAGTCTCCTCTATTCTCCGGTCACCTCGTTCCGTTTCGGCCTGTATATCTTTCTTAAAACCTTGTTTTCAAACACATGCAACATAACTTCAAATTGCGAGTACACCCCCATATCTGTAGCTCCATGTGTACTCCATAAATATGCAACTGATGTGTACTCCAACTTTCGGAACCGTGAAGTATTACCGTCACAATAATCGTGCCGTATATTTTCAATTTCAATTAGGAACTTCTGAACCGAGCAGAAAGATGAGTTGCCCGAAGCTAAGAGACTTTTTATTTCTATTTGTTATGAATATCTTACCATATATGCATTACAATTTCTGCAAATAAACCGGCTAGACATTGTCTACGTAGAGACTATATATTACAGGTTAGAATTGAAGGATGCAACTAAAACTAAGGCTGAAGAAGTAAAAGGATGTAACTCGTTAATACTATTTAGACAGGAAGATGGTACTGCAAGACAAAAAAGAAAATGACAGACGCTTCGAGAAGACAGAACTTGCCTTACAGACCTGCAGCTAATAACATTGCATAGATGATGATTATAATAAGATCAATACTAAATTTTGAAGAGTACAGGTAAAGAAGGGGGTATGTGCATGAAAGGTGGATGATCTCTCGTAAAACGGCATTTAAAGTCTAACTCATGATTATTTGCGTCTTTGAAACTTTCTGAGATATTAGCTGTCATCGTGTGTAGTATCTGTTACGAATGGAAACTCTTTAAAAAAAAAAAAATGCGCATACCCCCTTCTTTCCCTGCATTTTTCAATTATAAACCTTCAGTGTGGAGTGACGCGTCGTAAAAGATGACAGAAACACAACATAATGATGATGTTGTTAACTAGCGAACTTTCTCGTATACTGTTTGTGTAGATTGTTGTTCTGGTTAGTTTTTTTAACCAATCATTGGCTACATAAAATTGCAATTGGTCCAATTTGAAGGGATTAAGAGCCTCATGGCCTAGAAAACTAAAGTGAAAAGTGAAAATCTTTTTAAACGATATGGAAGAGAACATAAAATCCTTGTTCTCATATTAAGGGTTTCAGTGAGTCGTTATTTGTTATGGTCGAAAACTCAGGGGAGACGTTATTAAACAGCTAAAGGCTAATGGAGAATCAATATAGTTTCTCTGTGAAAAAGTGAAAAAAATCAGAGAGAGGAAGAGAGAGAGTTCGGCGATGGAGAGTTACTATTTCTTGCGTTAAAAAAAAAACTTAAATATCTCGTCCCTTAGACATGGGATGTTACCATTCTCATTTATTTGAAAATAAGAACATGGTGTATTAGAAATAAGAATACTGAACTTATTACTAAACCTGCGTGCTCTCATTGTACAATTAAATGAGAATGCTGATATATCATTTCTAACAAAATTGTTTCTCGCTGCACAGGAATAAGAACTTTCTTCTCCATTTTAAGAAACATTTTTTTTTTACTGTGTATATAACCAATGGTAAAAATAACAATTCCTCAATGATCGATTATGGTATTGGTAATTCGTTTATATGGTGCTCTTTTAGGAAAAATAGAAAATATATAGTTTAGTTTGTAATATACCGATTCTTGGTGCTGACAGAGAAGTTACTATTGTCTTGTTCTGAGTTCGTGAGGGAGGAGTCGTAGCGTGATGTGATCATGGGTGGGAAGACACATTTCTTAGCCAATGCGAAGTAGACAGTAACAACGCGAGTTCTCGCTGATGACTTGTGCACTTCCCACTCCCCCCCCCCCCACTAGGAGGTCTATAGAACTCGGAACTGCACAATAGCTGTCACGTATTGTAAGCACGTCAGGCACGAATAGTCTTCCGACATGTTACTTAGTCCGAAAACACTACTTGAGACGTGCACGTTTTTGGTTGGCGCCATCAATTACGCAGTGTTAATTGAATTCCGAATTAAGCAAAACCTTGATAAAGAAGAGGTACCGGTATCTGTATTTGTTACGTTCATACACCGTGCTTAGTGCCTTCTTTAGACTTCGCCTTAGTAACGATGAGAATGCCAATAATGATTCACAAATTTTCCTTCATAAACAATATTAAAATTGCAGGAATAATATTCAACTAGTCACTGAAATGCATTTTAATTCTTAGAGACTAGAATTCTCATTAGATATACCATAATAGAAGCAACAAACATACAAAATAAAATACCAACAGACAGATAAGTGTCTTACAATATTGGAGGAGGCTAACCAAATAAGGAGAACCTCTCAAAGAAACTCAATAAATCGACGTCACAAAACTCGAATCTGAAATCAGTCTCTCTCCAGCTTCTCTCGTTGAACCAGAAGCCTACGTTACAAATAGAGCCATAAAAGAACAAAACAAAAGAGTCCCCATGTTTTTTTGTGAGGAGGGGAGTTCTTGCCACAATACACTGTTATCTTAAATGCTATGCTTTTCACATTACATTGCATTATCTTCTTAAATTTTATGTTTTTCAGTAGTAAGCACTATTCCTCTAGTCTGCGCACTAGTATACTTTATTTCATTTGTTCTACATAATTTGGTTAAAGCATAAAATTATAAAAATAAGTGTAGCTGACTTGATTTTATCCAGAAAGATTCGAGTAAAGTTTGGAACACTTTGTAAAGTTTTTCTTGTTCTGTCCACAGAAAGAGTTTTGAAAGAGAATCTTCATGCTCTGTGGAGCACGCTGGATTTTTCTCAGGTAGCCTAGATCAAAAAAACATTTTGATGGGATCGGAGACAGATGCTGCGAGCATGCTGGAGAGAGACCCATGTCGTGAAAGTTGGTCTAAGCGAAGGAGAGGGGAAGCGAGACTCACAGAAGTTGTTCTTCTGTGACGTGACAGTTTCATGGTTCTGTGATGGTCGATCGGACGTCATCTCGTGTTTGGTATCCAAATACCTAGAGGGTAGATAGGTTGAAAATTAGTCTTTGTCTGCTTATCTGCTTGAATTAGCATATTTTGTCCGACAAAGGAGCAGAAAGATAATGTGGTTGGACTCATGGTATGTGCAGAAGGAAGGGGTGAGGGAATCTCTGTTAACTTCATCTTTCACCACCTATTGACATCTGAAAACGATTATTTTAATTGAATCGGCAATTTGAATGAAGAAGGCAATAAACGCCAGAAATGTAAAAATCTACTTTATGCCGGATTTGATATCTGAAAGGGATGGCGCATCTATACAATACACAAAGAAAGCAAAAAAACATTAGTAAATCCTTCAAAAATAGGTGCGAAATAGAGATGAGCAGAACTAGCGTAACAGCTATTTTTCATTGCTACATGGGATAAATTGCTATGACTGCTACAACCGATGAGAAATAGCAGTTACTGGCTTAGCTGCTATTTTTCTCCGTAGCTTGTTAATGGTAAAACACATTGTTTCCTGTTATCTAAACAAACAGAACTGCTGGGAGAACGGAACAAAATGGCAGAGACTTGTCTGCAGAGAGGACAACCATGACGTGTGAACACTACGTAATTAGTATCGTTTGTTACTCGTGTACGGAATTGATATAAAGAGCTTTCAGAAATCACTATGTGATAGTTGGCTACGTGGAGTAATGGATAAGGCGTTGGAGCTATAATGCAATGGACCCGGGTTCGATACCAGTTCATCGCAAGCTTTCATTTTTAAAATGGTTTATATTTTATTTATATTTTAAATAGGTTATTTTGAAATGTTATTGTTTAATTTGTTTTATAACTTTATTTGCCTTTAACGTTTTTTGTAATATTTTCCATTTATTCTGATTCTGTAGTCCAAGTCAGATTTAATAAAATGGTAAACAAAAATGGGTAAGGCATTTTACTTGGGATTCAGTGGTCCCGGGTTCGATACTCCTTCACCTAAAGTTATTTTTTATTTTTAAGAGAAACTCCTCTTTATTTTGTAGTTTCGAAGAAGTTTTTTCTTCCTTTGAGGCAGTGAAAACAGTACGCACATTAAACAGTCCATAAAATTCACATAGTTTAGAAAAAATGAACCAGCAATTTGAAGAAGTGAACGAACGCTAAAAAATCGAAATTAGTTTTTTTTACTAAAAACGCGCATCAATTTATACCCGCTTATTATAAGGTAGAAGATAAGAACGATAGCTAGTTATAGAATGATTTATCTGGCCTTGGAAATATTAGTCAGTTTGAAGAAGGGAAGAAGGCCACTAGCGTCTCAAAACAAGAAGTCCTATTTTCAAATGTCTGAGAAAACACGATTCAGTCGCGTGTGCAATAAAAGAGAACACCATACCTGACTTTATCAAACTTCTACGTGGCCTTGGTCACTAATTTTATTAAATTTCCTAATGCTTTCATATAATAATATTAATAAATCACAGTCATATTCAATCCACTACTGGATGAGGCCTCTCACCGAAGGGAGGAGTTGGTCTACTGCTTCCACGCTGACCAGACGGGTTGGGAGACGAAGCTCTCACTGTGATCGCCACTGTATTTTATGCACAGCAGCTCCCCAATTGTCCTCACGATGCTGGGTTAACACCGAAATTTTTGAGTGCCCACCGGGAATCGAACCCTGGACCGCTCACACTGAAGTCAAGCGCACTACCGAATAGGCTACGCAGGACACTGAAAAGAAATTTTTTTTTACTTTAAAAAAGACGAAGAAAATCACACCATGATTCGATCTTGGGTTCTCCGTATGAGCTTTCCGATATGCTACCCATAAACTAAATTGATAATTGGAAACTGTTTGCTTGTCAGTCTCATTTACGGTGAAGGAGTAATGCGCCTGTGCGAGAATGATCCCGCCGTAATAGGAGTTCCTTCTATTTGAGATACTACTACAAGGAACTTGTGACTAGCGACAGGAAGAGCGCACTGTGAAAACACGAGTTAATCGTGCGTGCGATAAAAAAACCGTACCTGACTTATCTAACCTCCACATGCGTCTGTTCACTAATCTTATTAAATTTCCTAATGCGTTTATATATCTAAAAAAAAGAGAAACGTTATTTTCATTAAGAAAAAAAACTACACCAGTTTTCGATCCAGGGTTACTTGCATTAGCTTCCGAACATGCTATCAATACGCCAAATTGCCAACTTGATGCAGTTGTTTGGAAGTACTATTTACTGTTAAGGAGTAATTCGCATGTGCGAGGATGGCTCAGCTCTTCCTATTGCTAGTCGCAAGATGATATTATACTAATTCAGCACGAAACAATGACGCTTCCCCCTACCCACCGTGCCCACCGCTTTATACTTTCCTGATGTAATCCTGTTTTGATGTATTGTTTCTTCTCCACCAGTAAATCCAAGCTCCGATAATTACATAGAATAGTTTTACAACAGTTATGGTAGGAAATAAACTACCTTCGTCCATAATCTCTACTGCACACGTAACAGGATACAGGTAATTAGCTTAGTCTAAAATATTGTTTTAAACTTCTTTTTCACAGACTGGAATAACTAACTCGCATTTAGATACGTTTTCATACACTGATATTTTTACGTGCTATTGGTAACAGATATTTACATATAGCAACTATTGCTATCACTGTTACGGAATAAAAGCAGTTTTGAACATGTGTAGGGCAAAATTTCTGTCAGTGGGTAGAACAACAAAAAAATGAATTTATTACTTAGGCCTCCTACTTGTAACTTTCGAGTTCATTGTGCATACATTTCTGATAAATAACATTCATTTGAAGGTTTCTATTGCGTTTTTCTTCATTTTCTGGTCGAATTTTCCATTCTTACGTCTCAACACTTACAAGTGTGCAGACGTTTTTCCATATGTTTGAAGAAGGAAACAAATCCACCAACTTTTTTTAAATCTATAGGAAAAAATACAATACTTGTAAACTGTCTGAGCAGTACGAAAGTATCAGAAGACCGTTTTGAATATTCAGTTGCAATATTGTTTCCTTTCAATGAATAATAAACATATTATACAGTTTTTGTTAATTTCACACAAAACAGCTTTTTGGATTTGTTTCCTTCTTCAAACGTACGATTCAATTAAAATAGTGTAGCTTCACTTCGATATCACTTGACTAATTGGTACTTTTTGTATTTGTATATTCTCTCTCTTTTGAGAATGTGTACTACCATAATCACTTTAAAAGTTTTAATACATCAACGTATATAAGAATTGTTTTAATTCATTTTACATACAGGGGTTCGACAAAAAAATCTAAAAACACGTCATACAGGACACGTAAGTGTGGCCCGCCACTGTACACCACGTGTTGCGGTTGCCGATCGTGTTTTGTTTTCAATGTGTCGTGTGGACCTTCCTCTTCCGTCAGCAGTACCCAGTTCACCTGTGAGTGTCGTGGTGTGCAAGTGGTGCGGTAAAATGGGCGAGCTGACAGACTTCCAAAGAGGCATGATCGTTGGTGCCCGTCTGGTTGGAGCTTCAGTGACAACAGTGGCAACCATTGTGGGAGTATCGACAGGCACTGTGTCCAATGTCACGAGGGCATACACAATGCATGGGCAAACAACGTCTGCAAAGCACAACAGTGGTCGAAAGACAATCCTGTCCGATAGGGACAGGAGGGCATTAAAACGGATTGTAGCAGCTAAAAAGCAGACCACTGCAATGGAAATTACGTCTGAACTCAATTCCGGCCTACAGAACCCGGTTTCATCAAAAACAGTGCGACGGGAACTTCATAAAATGAAAATTCATGGCAGGGCCGCGATCGCCAAACCTCTGGTCACAGCAGTAAATGCGAAGCGGCGTATCCAGTGGTGCAAGGACCTATAGGAGTGGACGCTTGATCAGTGGAAACACGTAATGTATTCCGATGAATCGACCTACACCTTGTTTCCAACAACCGGTCGTGTTTACGTATGGAGAACACCGTCGCAGGCCTATGATTCAGACTGTCTGCGCCCAACTGTAAAGCATGGAGGTGGTTCTGTTACAGTATGGGCAGTTATATCGTGGTTTTCTGCAGGTCCCATCATAGCACTGCATGGAATGATGAATGCTAAGGCGTATGAGGCCATTTTGGGGGACCAGGTTCTACCCATGGCCCACACATTGTTCCCGGATGGTGATGGCATCTACCAAGATGATTTGGCACCCTGTCACGCTGCAGAAACTGTGCAATCATGGTTTGAGGAGCATGACCAGGAGCTATCACACCTCCCCTGGGTCCCACAATCACCAGATCTGAACATCATTGAGCCATTGTGGTCTGTGTTAGAAAGGCGTGTTCGGTCTCATTACCCTTCAAAATCATCCCTTAAGGAACTGGAGCATGTTTTGGAGGAAGAATGGTACAACATTCCACACACCACGATTCAGGAGCTGTATACGTCCATTCCACGTCGGATCCAAGCTGTTTTGGACGCAAATGGAGGCCCCACACCATACTAGGTATGATTTTCACACTTGTTCAAACGTTTTAGATTTTTTTGTCCAACCCCTGTATGTTAATTGTGTAAAGTTGTCTAATTATCCTTTATGACGGTCCATCTTAGGAAATTAGCAATCCTGTTGCAAAAAGCTGTTAAATGCGAAATCTTTTTAAAATCAGGTATTGTTCCCTTATGTCAGGCTTCAATAACTTGAAAACATTATTTACGCCCAGGGATCCCGACAGGATTTTCAGTTTGGTGGTGTGAAGTCAAAATTGGGAGGGTGCAATTGGAGTTATGCACGCTTAGTATCATTTTTTTAACCGTAAAACTTTTCAAGTTGTAGAGGGGAAGGCTTGAGAATTGCGAAGGTCTGGCGGAATCACTGCTTACTCGTTTGCATTCCTAGGAGAGAAGCTTCCAAATTTTGTCCTTTTCTCTGGAGAAGTGTCAGAGGGGATTTAGCTGGTTTTGCTAATGGGCTACTAAAATGAGCATTTGAATAACTATTTGAATATAACGGAAAGCTACATAGTAAATATATGGATACACGCAGAACTTTTCTCAATTACACCTAGATTAAATTTATACTCATAGAGCTTTAATGAGCTAATATTTTCTAAGCAGCACTTACATCTTTGTCATTTTCAAAAAATAAATATTTTATAATTTTTTC
>JAGDQP010067770.1:0-11107 GCA_022664845.1 Lepisma saccharinum
ATTATCCAAGAAAGAGCTCTATTATCTATTATTTTGGGATATTCTCAAAATATTCGCAGCATATTCTAGAAATTGCAACTAAGAATATTCTCACGGGAATATCTTAGGAATATCCTTAGGTGATCCCAAATATTCTGGGATATTCTACGAATATTGGTTATCTAAATGGAATATCCCTAGGATATTCTGTGCTATGTGGGTAACTACACCACGTAGGACTCTTAGCTTCACTACACAAATTTTGAAAACCAAAATTCACAATTTACCCCAGTAGCACACAATTTCCGTTTCACACCAATGTCATGAAAAAAGGACAACTTCCTACAATTGAAGAAATATATCTTGGATTCAAAGCCTTAACCTAGATGTAATCAGGTCACAAGCAAACTCAAGTTCACTCTTTGAAAAACATTTACACTCGAAAAAGTTCTGACCATCAGATATAATAGCACAAATTTTCGGCCATAACCATCCTCAGTCACTCAAAAAGACAAAATTACAGAAACACAAAAGTCCTCAAATACTTTAAGTCTTCAATACAACGATATTAACACACTCTCAATCATGAACAACTAACCAAGATAACAAACATTAGGACATTACCAAGCAACCTAAAAACAAATACCTAGACTTCCTCAAAGCATTTGAAACCGTCAATCACAAACTTCTTATACACATGTTTGGCTCCAGATTTAATTTACACGTACCCCTCGTTCAGCTTCTTACACCGTATTTGACTGGTAGAGAACAACGTGTCGTCTTCCCTGGAAGCACATCCAAGTGGCTCCCAGTGCTTTCAGGTATGCCTCAAGGAAGCGCTTTAGTGTCAGTTTTATTTTCCCTCTACATTGATGACTTATGTGAAATGATATATAATTCCTGTTCTGTACTTCTCTACGCTGATGACTGCAAAATTTTAAGACCATTAAATCTATAGAAGACACTTTCTTCCTTCAAGCCGCTATAGATTCTGTTGAAATGTGGTCCAATAATTGGTTACTGAAAATAAATAGGTGCAAAACTGCGGCAATACTTTTCTCACTCAAAACCCATACCTCAAAATGTATATACATATTATCCTCACCTATTATACCATGGGTAGAGCATTACAAAGACCTTGGTATCATATTTGATGAAGAATTCAATTTTACTCCCCACATTGAATTCGTAACTGAAACTTCTTGGACTTCCCTACAGGTTTACAGAGATTAATTATCTCAGAGCTCTTCGGTCATATTTTCTCACTTGTGTACTTCCTGCTATTGAATACTGTTCATCTATCTGGTCTATGGCTTGTGAAACTAACTTATCAAAATTGTACAAAGTCCAAAATTTCTTTATTAGCATTCTGTAACATAGGATACTCAACCTCCAACGTAAATCTAACGCAGACATTTTGAATTCCCTTGACTTACAAAACATAGACACACGAAGAAAACTAAATAACTTATTTTTTATATAAGATAATCTAGGATCCACTCAGGACTAACGAGCTTCCTCCGCTTTTTAACATAAAAGTACCCAGACAAAATGCCCGTTCCCAACACCATTTCTACCTCTCAAAACGTAGATTGTGTTTCGTCCAACGATCTCTTGTATACAGATTGTCATATCTTTTCAATACTTTTCCTTTGCCACCAGATTTTTCCATCAGTAAAAGTAAATTTCTAAAGAATTGTTATAAAAATCGGGAATGGAAAAAAAACTGAGCTTATTTCTTACGGTATAATTATTTGTTATTGATATTGTTATATCACATTGTTACAGGAGCTGTGTAAAATGGCGTATTCTGTATTCGTGTTAACTTCTAAAAAATAAAAATAAATAAGAAATCTAACCTGACTCGACTAAGTATCGAACTATACTGATCCACAAAGGTTTCAAAAAGACAAATGGCTAATTAAGTTCACAATTCAATTACACAATATCAGAACAACACTCCAATGCTATGACAGAAAAAACGCGATCCATCTCGAACTTGCCTGCCACTCACACTCAGCTTCAACCTACCATGTGCTCGCAAATCAAAGAACACACACTAAAAATAAAACCATTCATTTCACTTCGGACAAACAAAACCAATTGAATCTAAAAATGTATGGGATCACCTCTTTAATAAATTTAATTAGTTTCTAAGGTACAATCCCGGTATTGGTCCTCAGGTTTAATCACACATTAACATTCTTATCAAAAACTCAAAATCAAACTATTAATTTAATTTAAAATTAATCACTACATGTGTATTTTTTTTTTTTTTGCTTTACTTATATCGTTTCCGGAAAAGGTTAATAGCATTTGAAGTACATGCAATCGAGCCAAACTGTCTTTAACACGTGACTACAAGCTTACTGCATTAACTGAGTTTAAGTTTCACCAATTTTATTTTCCATTCAAATCGGAATCGAACCTTTTAACTAATTAATATATCAATAAATGTATCAATGCTAAACAACTTGACAACTAATGAAAGAACTAAAATTCTAACATTTTGTAACTTTAGTTTAGTGTTCACATATTAACACTTACCTCACGGTTTTAATTGCTTCTAAAATTTCTGTTCATTATACTAATCTAATTTGTTTATTATTTTTAGGCGAACGGTTTATTTCTACTATTTTCTGGATTATTCCATGTTTACTGTTTTGCCATGTCACTGTTTTGCCTTTCCACTTGCTTCTTTACAGAAGAAAAACCAACCTTCGTCTTCAGTAAAATTTCCATGACTAACCTCCACATTACACACTACTCAAGTTCAATATGACTTAAGTTGATTCAAATATGGATACTTGGTTGCAAGCTTCACTCCTTCCCGCCGTGCTTGCAAATCCATACTCTTGTACAAGCATTCCCCAAGCAACATGGTTTCCTCAAGTTTGCACCTCCATTTCCTTCACACGTCTGAAGGTAATTCCTTCTTCTTCTTGCAACATTCCGTGTGGCGCTAGTGTAGTTACAACGTTGCCAAAAACATTTTTTAAACAACATTTAACTGAGTTAACAAATAACGAACAATCTATTGAAAAAACAAAAACAGTTACTTAGCGGCATTGAAAATTGACCCGCTATACAGGTTCCAAACCTTCAACCTTAAAAATGTTAAGTTTGCTGCTCTTTAAAGGAAGAGTAAAGAAATCTTATACCTTCTTGAAAACGTCGCAGGTTAGCTGATACACATTTGATGTGCTGTTGTCTTTTGTAATCTCACGACATTATCCTTAGTAAGGAAACGCCCATTTGCAAAGCCTTTTCCTATGGTACATGTACTTCATGTACCATAAGCAACACACGCAATACATCTTTCATTTTCCATGTACAATTTTTTTTTTCACAGCATGACAACTATTGTTACATGGCTCAATTTCACCTACTCTTTTTAGAATTTTTTATGAATTTCATTGTTTGGGCCACGAACCATTTACTTTATTTTACGCATGAAGTTTTCGAAGTGAATGCAGAAAAGTTATCCATCTTTACAAAGTTAACAACGTTGTAGGATAAATGAAACAAAAGTATGAAAATTGTACATTTTTTTTTTTTTTTGCAGTACAACGTTGGAATTACCTTGATAAAATATGGTGTTAATTGTTTTGAACTCATTCTCCACGCACTGTTTTCACTTATGTCACAGGAAAATATTAGGAATATCACTGCAGTATGAAGTATGAAGAAGTGGTGATACAGTGCTTACGGATGAACTTATACAAAACAACTGGTCCAAAATAAAACAGAATTGTTCGAAATTCTGTAACATCCCAGAACTTAAAAGGTTTCAAAGTCCATAGTTTTGGTACAAATTCTTTTGGTGCATGCATATTGCTTATATTGCCAACCTCTCTGATATTATGTCTACACTCAATAAACTAAGTTTACACTTCTGAACACCTTTATAAACCCTTACATGAATAAATCGTTTCATAACTCCTAAACGTATCAATTGTAACTAAACCAATGGCATTTGGGTGACCAACAATAATGATAAATCTGCTACAACTGATCGATCCTGCTGATGTTCATCATACTCCTGATTCTTGAAACCCAAATCTGTGCGCATTGTTATATGCTTTGTGAATGGCCAAATTGTTCTCCCCAAATAAACACCATCTTGGCAGCACTTTTTGCAACTGTTCAGGGAGTTACGTGACACCGTACATTTCAGAAAGGACCTTGCAGGTGCATCTGTCACTACACAGTTAACACGATAAATGTAATGACTCGCCTTCTACGCCGCAAAATTTTCTTTCCAGATGAAAACACTCATCTACAAATGGCTGAAATCTTATGCGGCATTTTTGGCTTACTTTCGCCATAATAAATCACTATTATGAAAGGGGTTTTATCAACAGCTTGATCTACAAACCCTAATAAAGGCCAAATCGTTATAGCTGAGCTGGAATATAAATGTAAGCCATCTTCGTTCATAGTGATAATTACTAGTTCTCTGCTATGGAAACTCTGTTGGAACTTCTTTGATATTGGGTATTTAGCCGGTACCAAACCAAATGAGATTTTCATTAAGATATTTTCCCGTACACAAAAATATTTATACAGACTACCACATCGAAACTCTATGTTTTACTGAAGCAGAGTTTTCAACATTGTTCGCGCATCTAATAGCAGCTCGGGAAATGAACTTTTAGCACATGCAATAGTTCACTTGTAGCATTATTTGATACATTGTACTATCAATACCAATCGATTAACTGCTGCTCCAGTGATGAGCATATTTTGATTATTATCCCTAACATATTTTCACAATCTGTTTCATCAGATTGGAACGTCCATTTTCAATAGCGGAAGTGGATGATTGTGTTTCTAAACGAATTGTGCTAGTAATCTGTACAATAACAGTCCCAACAAATTCAGCTTGTAAAACACTATTACTATGTTCACTATCATTATTCTCAAAACGAATAGAGTCTACAGACTGAGTACACTGTTCTCTGTAACCGTCCATTACTTCACTTTAGAACCGTGAACGTTTGCGTTGTTCGGTGCGCTCCGAGTCGCCAATCTAGGATCGCATATGGCAGTTATATTATTTTGTTTTTCCTGTCCATTTCAATTCAGTATTTTCGCCTTCTGCGACTTTCGTCTTCGTTTCTCCCTTCTGCCCTGTTTATCCTTTGCAAATCTAAACCAGTTTCGAATATTCTCCTCGATTTTTCTTGTGGTAGACGGAATATTTCTTTTTAACTGCAGCTGAAATCAGCCAAAAAAAAAATACATTTAAGATTTCTTAAATTTAAGAGCCACAAGTAAATTTTACGTGACAACTGAGGCATTTCAGTTTTTTAGCACCAAATTAACAGCATTGCGTAATTTACCGTTTCTGGGTAATAGTGAACCCCTTCTTAAAAATAAAAGAAAAATAAATAATAGAAAAAATACGAGAGAAATATAGCAAGAAATTGATGTTCCCTACGCCATGTTTACAAAGGAACTTGGATGAGGCAATGACAGGATGTAGTATACTCAGACTTTTTCCTGCGCTATCTACCCGAAAGATTTGTATTACCCAAAAACGTTCACGTGCGTAATTATACTAAATTATATTATTGCATAACTACTGGAAGGTACAATTTAACGTCATGTTTTTCTTTAAGAAGAACTGAAACGACAAAGAACGCAATCTAAATTCCACTCAGTACATAAGATATTTACACCAGTTGCAAGTTTAAAGAAAGAAGACATGGGTAGAAGAGCGTTTTAAATATAATATTAACCAGTGGTATAGTTGTAAATATAGCCGTCCCAGAACGCTCTATTCTTGGTGGTATTTTGAATTTTAATTATATCTATGGCCTTTAGGCATCTAAGCCTCAGGCCGTGATAGTGGGAGAGGAAAGCATTTGGGAAGGTTTCGGCCAGAGCCTATGTTGAAAGTACCATCCCGGCATTTGCCTGGTATGATTGGAAAAACCTCAGTCAGGAAGGTCGGCCGTTGGGATCGAACTCACAACCTCCCGAGTGCTACGCAAACTCTCTACCACTGAGCTAAGGCTGTTCAGTGCTTAGTGGTAGTGTTTGTGGAGGGTGCTACCGAACCTATTCGTAATTCAAACGGGTAAACTAAAATAATGACATTTCCTGCAACACCCCACACATATCTTACAGAAATTTAGATAGGATCCGAATGTTTTAACTTTTTCATTCCACTTATCTGTGAAATAATGTGAATTTATGTTATGACAAGTTTGGCTCCGGCCGGGAGGAGAGTGGCAAGAAAGGGGAAGGTAGTGGCCAGAGCCTTACTTAAGGTACCATCCCGCCATGTGCCTGGTGAAACTGAGCAAAACCTTGGAAAAGCTGCCAGGATGGTCGGCCGTGGGGCTTGAACCCATCGTACCTATCCAATGCGGCCCCAAAGTGCGAGAGATGTTACCGCCTACACAACGAGGGCTGGTTTTGAATAATCTCCTTATTTCTAAACTAAGTGAGTATGATATTAAAACATCCTAAATTGTTGGTCATGTTTTTTTTTTGTTTTGTTTTGTTTTTTCATAACTTTTGTAAGAGAAAAAGAAATATATTTTTTTGGGATATGGGAAAGATCAGAAAATATGGTTTGTCACAAAAATGCCGGACATAGTTTCGATTCTACTACATCCCTGGTATGAACTTACATTTAAAAATCTATTATGAAACAATAAGGAAATTCATACTTCAGTTGTTTCAAGGTCTCAATAGCTTCCTGCTCGGGTCATGATGAAAGAGGTAAACAAGGAGAAAAAAAACAATATAAGAGGATGACTATTGGCTTCCCATATAGCGTGAAAGATATAAAATTCAGGCGAGTAAAAATGATGGGGAGATTATGTTATTCGCTTCATTATTGCCAAATTTAACGTGCGATAGTGTGCCTGTTGCTGCTGCTGTGGAATATCCACTATTTTGATTCAAACTGTGTTTCTGCATTAAATTATTTCCACATCCTCTATATATTTTACTTAATGTGGCTTATGCATAAAGAGAGAGAACCCTACACGAATTTACCTATTGGATAATTGGTTAGAATTGAACTGAATTTTACATTTGGTCTTTAGGCATCTCAGGCGGATAGAGTGACTCGTGTTATGTACAATTCTTTACTTCTTTGATATTGCGGCTACTAGGCTTTAATTGCTGGGATGAACCTTTTTTAATAAAACGGAGTGCGACCTTTGAAGATACATCCTTTTGCATATAGCAAGACGAGGACGGTAGTGTTTCTTCATTTCGTTGAACTATCAAATTTACGTAACATCAACAGACAATCCTGCTAAATTCCTTAGTCCATCTCTTTATCGTTAGCATACTTAACTGTGAATTTTACAACATACATAGAGTTATTTAACCATAGAGCCCTGTTAAGGGTTCATTTGTTTTGTTTTCAGTTTTCTTTTTCTGGCCTAATAATTACTCTTTTTACATTTATTCTTTACATCTTCTTCAACTAAAATAAAAAATCTAACTCAACCAACCGAGAAAACCACATACTTTGTATTTTTTTTTTTCGTTATATGATGCCACTATCGTAAACTAGCAAAATGTAAATATTAAGTTTAAACTCTCCTAAAACTGCAGACATTTTTATACACAATTTATGTGACATATGCCTTGTTTAAATGATATTTTTGTGAAAGTATCAGACCAGTGGTGTATATTCGACTACCAGTGCCCTCACCTTACTACAAAATTGTCAACTAAAGTAGAGAAAAGGAAAACTTCTTACCTGATATTACACTACTGACCATAAGGTTTGCAAGGTCAACTTATTATTCTTGCCAGTCCAGTTGAACCTGATAGCTAGTTCATTTGTTCGAACAACATACTTTATTTTCGTTCCACCCACTGCACTTAGGCATCTTCCTGCAAGATGACATTGAGAGATGATCACCATCATAAAATATATTAATACGAATCATTGAGATTTTAAAAAGTAATTAAATGAATTCCTGTACTACTTCACATGAACCATCTAATTACATTTCTACGTCCTCCATAAATCTACAGCTTCTGGCAAATGGAAATATTAGTTACGAATTCAGAAATTTAAGCGCTTTCCTTGATCATATGGAAGACACTAATACTACATGTATATACACATAAGTGATCCATATGCATGAACGTAGTGAAATGAGAAATCCTCCAACTAAACTTTCAAATTTGTAATAGGAGTAAAAGCAAATATTACATACAATGATATTAATAAGAACAAAGTTACCAACCCTCGTGGTCTAGGCTGTAACGTCTTGCACGTCGGAGCGGCAATGGGTAGGCACGTGGGTTCGAGCCCTACGGCCGATCATCTTGACTGAGGTTTCCTATGCAAATGACTGGATGGTACCTTACGTAAGGCAATATCCGCTCTGTTCCTCATCCTTCCCCCTCACCTATCCGGCCAGAGTGAAATTCATTTCAATTCAAAGAACAAAGCTCTTCGGTGTATAAATAACGAAAAACAGTAAATGAAATACGGAGAAATACAACACACACTGATACTAAACGATACAAATATTTTGGGTATTCATTTTTGCAAATGGAAAACTACAAGAGTTTAAAAATACAGAAAGCGTTATCATGCAATAAAGGTATGTTATTACGAAACAACCCTGTTTAATGTGAAAAACCGCCATATGAGGTTTTCTTTCTTTGTAACATTTTCCTTCTCCCAAGATATTTACATTTTATACAAAGTATTATTGTTATGGATGGAAGTACTAAGCAGAAAACCCATGAAGTTCCCGGTTCAACATTCTTTTCTAATTGAATATATTGCATAATCCGATTCCAAATTATAAATGTATAAATTAATTCTTGACCGCGACCACCAAGGTCGAAGGTGTGCAAGTGGTGTACATGTAAGTGAAAGGTACATATACCATCAGGCATTTTTTCATGATGTTAAATTTCTCCCTTCGGAACGCAGCTTGATTTTGTGGATATTTAGCTCTTACAGTAAAAAAAGAAATATCCATTACTGCAATCATGTAGTTGTCATTTAATATCATCGCGGATCTCTGGACTTCCTTATTTCCATCTATGTCTAACCTAGTCAACTTTGAAAGCTAATGAAAAGAGGAAGCAGAAGCTAGAAGGGTTTTCCTTGTTGGTGTTACCACTACTATATTGTCATTCTTATTTCTGTGCTACTAATTTGTATTAAATAGGTACTCACGTTACATCTACACCACTGACTTTTTCAAAAAAAAAATTACTGCAATACCAGGTATAAATTTCCAGATATATGTATAATAATTATTACATGACGCCCTTATGTGAGAAATATTTGCCTAATACACAAAAATATGACAGTGATATATATAAATACCAAGTTGCTTAGTTCCAAAAAACGCACAAAGTTACAAAATGTCAATGTTTTGGCCCTCATAGTGACTAATGTACACCAAGAGGGATTATTCATCCTAATCTTAATATTCGTTAATAGATGTCACATCAAAGTTCGTGAAAGAAGGTACTAGATGGTTTTATTGTAGACACGCTGCATTCCTTTGTCCACAACTCTATGTATACTTGATGAATTCTTAACTTATATTTTGATCAAGTACGCAAAAATTAGAATCTTATAAATAAACGAACACAGTTCATTCCATACAGTGTTAGATTCACATCGGAAGACCGTAGGTTCAAGGTTTTTAGTTGCAGCTGACAAATGCTGGGGTGGTAGCTTCAATACTGCCAGAGATAATAACTACTCCAAATCTTTCCCTCGTAAATGAACTCTGAGTTGTACTTGGAGTTCGTTAAATAGTTTTATTCCGTACCATCGTATTTCCTGTCCCTGCCGGAGCAGGTCCCGGAGACACGTGAGCCAATTGTTATGGTATAGCTTGAAATATTCTGACATACATTATATACAATGAAAGAAGATGGAATTTGAATATAATAGCGCCTGAGTACGTTTATAGATAATAGTTGTTAATCCCTTCAAACATTTTACTTTCAAAATAATATAGGAAGGAGCAATAAGAATTCCCCTAGAACCTCCATGTCTCCTACCCATCGTGGTTTAAATCTAAGTTATTTACCTGTGTGTTCAGGGTCACCTGGCGAAGCTTGGTTGGATCAAGTGAAGCATGAGTATGCTTTATATCAATATGTCCAGGTAGGACTTCTTTAACTTGCTATTTTTTGGTAAATTCAATTTTATGATGCCTGGTGTATACTTAATTCGCTCTCTTAATATTATTTTACTCTTTGCAAGTAGTAAAATTCAAAATACTTACCAAGCGTTTAGCATTAATCAGCTGTGCCTGGATTCAATTTTCAAGTTCATTTACGTATTCCTCGGAATTTCATGCTAAACTTAACTCTGACGGTAGGTGTATGTTAACTGCGTTACCATGTGATTTGGGAAAAAATACCTCTAGCATGCACTTGTGGTTCCCAAGAATTTTTTTTAAATATCCTTCCACTCAGGCCAAGTGCCTCGTGATAACTGTAAACCCACAAAAACAAAAAGCAATGCTTTTTAAATTAGGGAAATATCCATGCAAACATAAATTAACAGTAGCTGTAATCAGATAACTAACAATATTAAGTGAAACAAGCAGAAAGAAGACTAAATAGATTGAATGACATCCCAATATATACTTCATTTACATTTTGAACTCACTTAGTGCATACTTAAAAAAATGTTTAAAGAACATTACACTGTGGAAGATTTAACAGCGAGAGTAGTTACTAAAACGCACCAATTTTTTTAACAAAAATTAACGGTTTGAGAAAAATGAATGGATAAGATACACCATACAGTTCACCAAGAAGGAAAAGAGATGGGGCAATATATCGTAGGTCCCCTATCATCCAAATTACTAATGAGTGTATGTGCGTGCGTGGCTGTATATGAATTTATAAAAGTTGGCCAATACATTTTTGACCCCCTTGGAAAAAAGCTGAAATGACGGGCCTGCAGGTACCGCTCTACAGCCGAATCTGGATCGAACAAGTCCGATTTCCATGGGGAAACGCGAGCATTACAAGATATATCACATTCAGCCTTTATATATCCACTGCTGGATGAAAGCCTCTCCGTTTTCTTTCCACATATCTTGGTCTGTTGTTATCCTCGGTCTCTTAACTACAATTATTTGCTCTTTCCCTATCA
>JAGDQP010067771.1:0-11107 GCA_022664845.1 Lepisma saccharinum
AACAATCTAATATCTTTGGGTGTGAAGACTTCAAAATATCTTTATTGGTGAGGTGAGATTGACGTCACGCTGCACCTACAGTTTTTCTCTTCTCTCTTTGTTCCCATTAGAGCACTAACGTTAGTCATGTTCACTAACAAATGCATGTGGTCTCATCCTCTTTGTCCATATGGGGGGCCAACTTCACTCAGCTATATCCACAGCTTTTGTTGTGGAATTGGAAGTTTTTGCAGTAACTTACTTACATGCACTGGCATGGTTGCTCTTGAGGCAAAGTACCAAAAGTGTTGTTACGTCAGCTTCTTTATAAATATTAAGAGCCGAGGTAAGTTTGACACCGACCCTCAGAACATTGTATAGATTGATTCAAGAGGCAATCAGACACAGAGAACCTTTCCCTAGACAGCGAAGTTACTTCTGTATTTTTAAACTGTGACTGTTAAGCCAAATTTTACTGAATAAGTTGGAGAGCTCGGTAACTTTAAAAAATAGCTAACACCTCTCCTTCCAGATCTTCGGGAGGATAAGATTAATAGGGCTATCGTCCTATCATTCGTTACTGACGTTCAAAATCTAATCAGGACAGCCTGCAAGGTCAACTCTTTCAGTGATGGTATATATCTAGCGCAAACTGCCAAAATACTTCGGAAATACTTACTGAAGGAATATACAACGCGTGATGGCTCCTTAGGTGGCGACTTCACTTCCGCACTTAATGACACTGAAACTGTCGCTATGTTCATGAGAATGTCTTTGGAAAGACGTGGAGCAGACGATTGTTGATCGGTTGCAGATGACATCACATGACATCATAAGTACAAAACGACCGCGATAAAACTCCGTGAAATCACAAAAGCACCCGATTGAGAAGCGACGCTTTTGCACATTGGACTAGAGGTACACGCACACACAGGAGAGTTAATTGGTTGATACATTACAGTTGTATGATAGTTTCTGTTTATCTGTGTGGTACAATAGTTTCCAAAATGTATAAGCAACCCTGACCAACAAGATTTGCAACATATTTTCTGAAAGGGATGGTGTTGTCTGTCCACCTACTCTTCAAAGGAATATCTTCACTACAGTCACAGTGGGCAACATTGACCATAATCCTTCCTCCAGTACGTCCACAGAATCCTTCGTCGGGACTCGGATTTCCATAATTCAACACCCCACGGAATCAACCTCGAAATAGCTTTTCATCAAGCTGTGCAAGGAGACTTTTACGGGTAAGGTGATTAAATCACTTCTATCTTCTTACTAAGAACCTTCCTCCAGAACCTGAGTGTTGGAGCGACATCTCAGTATCTACCGTTTGCTGGGACATGGAGCCCGCCTCAGTGTAACTACTACACAGAGAACAATGGAGAAAATGGTGAACAATGGAGAACGCAGATTCCTTGTCGTGGTCAGCTTCCAATTCAAGACAGACTGAACAGACCGCTGTTTATGTGAAATGTCTCACAGTAGTGTTACCTCTCCTGCCTCAAAACATAAAACAATCTGCTACAGTACGCCATTGTATACGCATTATAAGACAAACTACTAAGGAAGTTAATCCCTCGCAAGCAATGTCGTTACTGCCGATCAGCATGATTACGTTTTCGCCAAATAAATCCAATGGGATTACCTATAGTAGTAATGCAAGCTGAGTTGCACATCGTAATATTCTCCGAGTCTGTTTTAGATACATTCCTAACTGGCAGTGGGTGAGCTAATGTGTTTGTTAAAGCTGGAGTAAACACGTTCGATCAGGTCAATGAACTCCATAAAGCATCACGCCTGAAACGTGCCAGGTATTCCCATGAAGTCACAATTGCCGTACTGTACGGATCATACGAGTCTTACCAAAACGAGCCTTATCAAGGAGCTTCCCAAAACCGATGGTTTTCCCACCTGGATATCCAATACGAGGCATCACTCTGCTGAATTCAAATGCTGGATCACAGTTATGGAACTAGAAGCACTGTTGTTCTTATTTGTGAAAAGTGTGCGTGGCAGCAATTTCACGCTTTACGTAATAGTACTACAGGCAATGCACTATGTGCACTACGGGTGCTGGTTGCTAGTCTTTCTTTAGCCTCTAAAGCAAATTCCGCTTTGTCATTCTGACGTCTTTCAGGAATTCTGTTGGGATCACTTTACCAGAGAAAATCTTCCCAATACTTCTCATTTAGGTCACACGACCAGCTTCACGATCACAGCACAAAGCTGATAAAGGAAAGTTGTTTGCTACTGTGAGCTTTGGACAACATAATCTCGTCTGGGGAAAATGGTCAGTGCCCCTGGAAGTATTTGTTTACTGGAGGGGGGAGTATAAAGACAACCATTCTACTGACTTGCACGTGCTGGGAAACACACACTACAAATACACGGAGGTTTTCTAAGTCATGTTTAGACCTCATGTGAATAGCCTTGTTGGTGTGTTTTGTGAGAATAGTAACTCTTTTGAAGAAGAGCAGCTATCTGCAGCTTGGTATACTAGACGTATAGTCCAGGAGAAATTATATCAGTCTGTACGCGTCGCTGCTACTAAAGAAACTAAGAACTTCGTCCATAATTGTTTGGTGATGTATAAGCAGTCCATACATGACGTTATAAAGTTAATATGCAGGTGTTCAACAGTATCTCATGCAAAGTCATATAAAAAAATAAGACGAAACTTGCTAGTGCATATATTGATTCAAATCTTTTCTGCAAGATGTTCATGACATGTCAGGAAAGTGGGAGTGATGTCAGAGAGATTCTTTGTGACGAGGACACAACTTAACCGTTACCAATATCTGAATTAGAAAGCCATCTACGTCCAAATCGGATATTTAGAATGCTTTGGAAAGAGATGTGCTGGTCCTATAGGCCCAATCGCCCTCCTTGTCTTCAATGATCTAGTGCTGGTACACCAGCTGTAACGAAGAACCGCGAAAATCTTTATACAATATGCCGGAGTTTTGAAAACTGATGTTTTCTATGCTGAAGACCTTTAGACGCTTGGATGATTGATTTGAGAGCTACATTGAAATAATCTTGAATACATTGGCAAGCTAAGGGCGTGGGCAGGGTGACCGCTTTGTCGTTAAGTTAACGGTTCCGCTTTCCAAGAATATCCCGCAGTTCTTTAGTAACGATGCCAATCTAATACCTTTTTCATTACCTAGCGGAAACCGTTAGAATTATCATTTTCCCCAGAAGTGGATATTACTGACATTTCTACACGAGAATCCTAAACGTCCGTAATTGCGCCGAGAAGAGACAAAAACACCATCATTCTTGGAAAAGACTCTGACATTATTATCGCTCACTTTGCATTCCGGCACCTCTTTCACACTCTGGAGGATTTATGGGTTAACTTGGGCAATGCGAACATTTGAAGTTTCATTCCTGTACACGCAATGTGTACTCAGCTAACTTCTAGAACAATAGATTTGGTGCCGCTTTTACTCAGGTTCATTGACTGTGATATAATGTCCGTCTTCAATGGCAAACCAAATGCAAGGGATACGATAATTGTGGTTACAGAAGTGCGTCAACCGCATATCGGTAATTTTCACTTTGTTACAAGCGTCTAATCTAACATACTAATCTAGCGATTTCTGATGCTCATGTACAATAGGTCATATCTGTGTGAAAAATAGACCGAAATCACACGTATCCTATTTAGTAAGAAAATTCGCTCGACAGAGATAATACTCCTACGGACGATGCATTTGATCTCCATGCAAGAAGAGCAAATCTTCACTGCAAGGTTTTGGGATAGTGCCTGGAAAAGGATGTGCACGATGTTGAACCCGTGGACTAGAGTTCGAAGGAAGATGTTGGCCTCGATTATAAGCCCCTGTAGACTACGTTGAGCACAATGTACGAAAACAACCGACAGTTAGTGAAACGTCGAAGCAAAACACTCTGTACTGAGAAATATATATACTTGCATCAAGAACGTCCTATTGTATATGTTGATTTTAGAATGTGAACAATATTAGAAGCTATATCACTAAGTGGTCAGCAAATGGACTTTTTAGTATTGTGAGCGTGTATATGAGTGACGTAACACTGCAAAACACGTTTGCAAAGTTAGTCGGGTTTGCATATATTTAAATTTATTGTTCTTCTCAATACTTTATACTTGGGACCCAATATGGCGCAATTCTGAAGAAATTAACTACGGTCGTCATATTTAAAAATGGAGCTATGTTACAGATTCAAAAGAGGTCAGTGTCTTCTAAAGTAAAAACACTGTACAACTGAGACAAAATTTGCGAAAGTCGTGAAAAGTCCGCCATTTGGCCCAGCGCCAAACATATTGTTCTTACAAGTTGTCTCCCGGTAATTTTCCAACCATCAATTAACATGTAACAATATGGCCGAGTTTCATGCTGGTAGCCGAAATTGTAGGATATTTACATTTACATAGCGCACTACTATGGATACGACAATATAATCCTCAGGTGTAGCGTTGTCATTATTCCTTCTATTTTTTATGATTGTATGTAGATACTGTGTTCAAATATTAGTTCCGACAAGTTCTATGTCACTTATTACAAACAATGTCAATGATTTAATCTTAGTCTATGTTCCTCTACCAGTTCTGTTACAATAATGGAACCTCTTTACAGGCTCCGCTCTGAGAATTCCTTTTAAGTGGGGAGAATTAGATGAAAACCGATTTGCATAAAGTAAAGAAGCTCTTACAAATTGTTTTGTTAAAGGTGCCAGGCAGAAATTCTAGTTTTGTGATTCATTGTAATAGCTCTACCAGAATTTGCTCATCTCTTTGAAATCAGTGTTATGTTAAAGGAAATATGTGTATTTGTATCTGTACGAACGTGTAGCCTGTGTTAGTATTTGAGAACGGATGAATTCATTTCTATTTTTTCCTTTCTCTTGCCCTTAAGCATGCGCAAGCAGAAGGAAGCAAACAGTGTTTTTCCTTAGTACACACACGACTTTGCACTCGCAATTAGTTACACTATATCTATTTTGTTATCAAAAAGAGGACATGTTCGGGGAAGAGAGAACGTATAGTAACCCTGAATTAAGCCCCACTTAAAATGTAGCCAATCACCGATTAAACCCAAAAAAACTTAAATTAGGTAATGGTTAAATCTAGTAAACTTCTAGGGTGTTTCAATTCGACAGTAGAAGTCAATCAAAAAGTTTGTCTTCCTTGTGTTTTAACACACAAAATTTAGTTTCTTGCACACTTCTAGCAGACATCCTATGATTAAAGAGCAACAGCACTACAGCTGCAACTACGATTTTTTGTTGTAAAGTTGGTAGCTTAAGATAGTTCACATATCCGAAAATTTCAGTGCATCGTAAGTGGATAATCAATAGTTGAAATTATTACATAGGCTTTGCACATCTTAGCTATACATTTTAAATATATCCATATAAGACAAGGGTGTGGGCTCGAGTTTAGTTCAATAGTTCTATTATTATAAATTGTTTGTTAACTGATCTGCTGCGCGTGGGTATATTATCCAATTGTAATGAAACTTAAGATTGCTAACAAGTAATACCATCAACAACAAATAGATGATACTAAAATGCTCTTTATTTATAACCAAAGCTCTCATAGCATAATGTGCATTTCATTGAATTAGCCATTCATGTCGTTCACAAAGCCTTGTGTACATTGTTACCAAAATACCAAAATAGCATAATCTATTCAACACCAGTAATATTCATGAGAAATCAATATAACCATATTTTCGCAGATTACCTGTTGTCACATAACCTGCTCGATACCACACAGAAATATCCGTGAGCTTTCACCAAATATATCTGTTAGTATTCACTACTCAACAAATCCGACATGATTTCGAATCAAGTAACAAACATAAAAAGTAATGAAAGTAACGAAATGTAAAACATTCGTTTTACCTGAAGAAGGCTAAAAATGGATTTTGGTTTGAAATGATGTGAATACTTTCTCTATCTTAAAAGGCCTAGAGGTTCATCACAATTGTTACTCTAACAATTTCACCTTCCCTCTTCTGAAAAAGAGAACATCTTATTATACAAATTACTTCTTTTCCAAACCCAAATGTACTATACTGCTGAATCTAATCTCCAACACTTCCAAAATGATGACCTGCTTTGCCACAATAGTAGCAACTTATCGTACCCAAGATGTACTGTTGAGTTCTGCATTCATAATATCCACTTAATGTCTTGCAATATCACTGCAAACACATTAGCTCAATATCACATAGTTCTATTCAAAACAAATACATGCATTTCCAATTCAAATATTTAAACAAATTCACAAAAGAAACATGAATATCATGCATATCATTCGATTGTCAAATTGTAAATAAATCTTTCCACACCACGTTTATCAAAATATGCGTCTCCTCATATACTCCAATATGAACCAATTACCATAAACATAATCCGTTGATCAACCGTTCCACATCATTTCTAATTTCTTGTATAAATAAACCCTCTTTCAAGCCATAACTCCCATATGTTTCTTTGATACTACCTCTTCACGATTCAGCACATTACCGTAACCAAAGCTAATTAAAAGTTCATCAACAGTTGGTTTTGATTTAGTTTTGCTGTTCTTCCCTTCAAAATTAGTATCACCTTTACCATTTAACACTTCTAAATTGTCACAATTCTCTGTCGATTGCTCCATAACATTACTATCTTTGGCCTGTTCTGTCTGTTGAAAGTGCTTTACATCCTCTACCCCTGTCATATTGTTTAGTGAAATCATATTTTCTTTTCCACTGATGGTGCTATCTACTGTTGAAGACTCAGATTTGACATGACTGTTTTCGTTCTTATTCATTATTACTTTAGCTAGGTCCTGTACTACAATTCTTAGATCATTCATCTCCTGTTTCAATTGCTGACACTCTTGAGCCCAATTCTGATTATTTGTAGTTTGTCCAAGTTTTCTCTCAAAACTACTACCATAAGTATCTGTATGTTTAGGAGATTCCTTCTTGGCATAATTATTCCATTTAATACTATGTATACGTTGTTCAGAATCTTTGACACCAAACTGTGGATCAAATATTTTACGCTTTGCACATCTACAACCTTTGTACCTAATAGATCTCTTCCAGTTTGGCATAATTACATCGAGACCTTGTCTACCCAAGATCGAAAACGGTATAGCTTGATTTGTTACCCACCAATCCATGTAAAACAAATCGTTGTTATATATACAAGGTAACATAACTTTCCCCACAATTTCAATTTTGGAATGACAAAGATCCCAAACATGAATAGAAACCAGTTGGTATATCTAGTTAAAATTATCTAGAGTTTGCTTACTTAGTAAATTCAGACCAGCTCCCGTATCAATCAGTGCAGTAAATAACTGTTCATTTGCCATTAAACGTATCATAGATGGAGGACACATACTGCTATCTAGTGATGTTTCTATTGTTTTAATCCAAATATCCTGAATACGAGAACCTGATGTTCCGAATGATGAAGAATCAGCCTGATCATTTTGTTCAACTAGCTGTTTAATTTGTTGATCCTGCTGCGTCTTGGCTTTGTCTTTATTAAAATTGAAACATCTTGCTTTAAATTGTCCCTTGCTACCACATGTTCAACAAACTTTATTGAATGCCGGGCATTCACGAGCTTTGTGTGTTCTTGCACGAAAAGAACATTTACGAATTACTCTTGGTTGATTACCATAATTAAATTTTGATGAGTATTTTTGATAATATGAGGTCTCAAGTTTGCCTACCTGATGTTCTTGTAATTCCACTTTCTGGAAATGATGGTAAATAACGCACTATCTCGTTCGATATCTTCATGCTGCATTGCCAAACGAGAAGCTTCATCAAATGTTAGCTTTTCCAGTGCTAGTAACCTTTTTCTTACAGACGAGTCAGTGACACCAAATATTATCTGATCTATAAGTGCTTCGTCAATAAATGTACTGAATTGACACTTAGATGCCTGACTTTTGAGTGCTTGAATATAATCTAACATCGACTGACCAGGTTTCTGCAACATAGTATGGAAAGGAATCTTTCAGTTCTAAAATTAGACTTGGTTTCAAACAGTTGTAACAGTATGGTTTGTAATTTGTCCCAGTCCAGATCAGATACTTTTAACGGAGATATACTAATTTTGATCTTTTCAAACGCATCATTATCTAGTGATGCCACGCATAAATCTACTTTCTTTGTATCATCTATACCGAATACCTTGCAATGCGAAGCGAATCTTTCAAGATACAATGACATCTTATCCTTTCGCGAATCATACGGAGCAAATAACATAGAACTCATAGTCATGGTTATTGTAAATTCTCAAATAACTTTGATAGTAACAAATACTAGTAAGATCGTGAAAAATATTCAAAATCTACGAAAAATTTGATTTTTAAAACCTTACTAACATTAGACGATTGATCACTCCAAAGATGTAAGCTATAGCTAAATTGATCAATTTTTCCACTTTGTTTAAACAAAATCCACTTTCGCTAATTCTTTCCAAAATTAGTTTCAACATCCTCGTTCGACATTATTATTATAAATTGTTTGTTAACTGATCTGCTGCGCGTGGGTATATTATCCAATTGTAATGAAACTTAAGATTGCTAACAAGTAATACCATCAACAACAAATAGATGATACTAAAATGCTCTTTATTTATAACCAAAGCTCTCATAGCATGTGCATTTCATTGAATTAGCCATTCATGTCGTTCACAAAGCCTTGTGTACATTGTTACCAAAATACCAAAATAGCATAATCTATTCAACACCAGAAATATTCATGAGAAATCAATATAACCATATTTTTGCAGATTACCTGTTGTCACATAACCTGCTCGATACCACACAGAAATATCCGTGAGCTTTCACCAAATATATCTGTTAGTATTCACTACTCAACAAATCCGACATGATTTCGAATCAAGTAACAAACATAAAAAGTAATGAAAGTAACGAAATGTAAAACATTCGTTTTACCTGAAGAAGGCTAAAAATGGATTTTGGTTTGAAATGATGTGAATACCTTTGCTATCTTAAAAATCCTAGAGGTTCATCACAATTGTTACTCTAATAAGTTCTTGATGACAACATAATGGATATCAAAACGCCAGATGTTGGATGTCATTTCGTTGACTATCACATATATTCCTCGGATGGATTCGATATAGAATCCATATGAAAATGTTGTCAATAGCAAAAACTCATTTTTATAACTCTTCCAACATTTGGTAATATTAAGAAATGTCATTAGATAAAACACTAACATTGGAAAGTGCTAAGATTTTGCTACGTTTTGTCACATCAAGAAATTTAGCAGAAATAATTTTAGTTTTCAGCACGTTATACAGTCAAATACTAAACACCCAATCTAACCTTGTGTTAAAGACAACATTTGTAGTCTGACTGTGCAAACATCTACTGTTCTCGAGTTATTTAGAAAACCTAAACCAATACGCTAATGATATCGTGAGTGAGTCGGTGAATTATTCATAAAGACAAAGTCGTCCCACAAAGTTCGAATTTGGGAAAATAAAGTTTCGTGTTGTTCATAATTCTTTTCATTATTCAATGCGAAATGCTACTGGAGTATTGTTCACAGATGATCTAAATATTAACTCAATGTATTTATGAATATACCTAATGTAACTAAATACTGCCGAACATACCCATTGATAGTAAATATTAATAAATGCAAATTAATATCATTTACAAAAAAATAAATAATTAAAAACTTATTCCTTTTACTATATTGGAAACGAAATTCCAGCTATACTGGTTCTGAAATAAATACTTCATACAGACGTTAATAATGCAAACAATCGGATATATACATTTCTTCGGTTAACACTAAGGATTAGCACAAATCAAATAAAAATTATTTTATTACTATTGTAAAGTGTATGACTCTTTAGCACTAGACTATTCAATATCATATAATACACAAATCAGAATAATACAAAACCCAAACCTATTGTAGTTCCTGGTGATAATGAAACTGGTGTAAACAAGCCATCTGTTAGTGATTGAATAAAAACAAATTTAAAAAAGGCTGCATAAACCTCATCCCTTGCTCTCTCTCTAAAAGGTGATAAAAATGAATTCTGTAATTTGTGTTCTGTTTATTAAATATAGTTTCTAAGTTAAATGAAGTTATATAATAAGGAACCAAGCATCATTGTGGTAATATTGATCACTCTATCGAAAATTGATCATTAAGCAGTTTTCTGTTCTGAAAATTTTATATTCTGGAAATCATACAGCGGCGGGTTGAGCTTTATCACGGTTTGGTTATTACATTGTAGATAATTTTGGCGTTGAAAGCTATTACTACACTTCCACTAAATATATTCTAGCGCAAAACTGAAGTTTCAATGTTGGTTCCATATTCCATGACTGCATCCACTTGGCTCTTATTTGCCTTTTAGAATTTAGTCTGCAATACTTACTGTTAATTTTTTTTTTAGAACGTTTACGAACTCGGTTCCATTTGTTGAAACAATCGACATTTACTGCATTCGGGTAGGTCTTCCCTGTACTCGCACATACTGGCTCGTAGTATAGGTTGTAGTCACACAAACAAAAACCTTCGTGTTGCACTTGTATATCTGTGTTGGAAAACGAAAGGGAATAATACATATTATTTGTAACCGGACTTACATTTAGAATTAAATTAAATTCAGTTCACATTTTAGTCACCATGTCACCCTTAAGGCTATAAATGGTATAAATAATTTATAAACCGTTATCTCAACAATCAGATTAAAGGCAGATAAAGAAAGATTAAAATAACAGTGCACGTAATGTCTTAGCACTTTTGTAAGCATTAAATAGCGTATTTATGTTTATTGTACAAATATAGATCTGTCTGAGCATAAATTGGAAGACTGTGTATTATACATGAAACACAGAATGGCATATCAAAATTCTGTATGCAAAAGTATATGTATATGTCAAATAAAAGAGAGCTTGATGCGCAGTTGTAACTTCGGGAATATGACGTCACGAATCGAAAGCTTCCGAAGCTAGGTGTACCACGTGACATACTCAAGACTATATAAGACGGCCGCAGAGCAATCTAAATCTGATTCTTTCAGTCTACGGGCCGAACCACATAAAGCTCTCTTGCTTGGTGTA
>JAGDQP010067772.1:0-11107 GCA_022664845.1 Lepisma saccharinum
TTTTTGAGCCCCACCGGGAATCGAACCCGGGACCGCTCGCACTGAAGTCGGGCGCGGTACCGACTAGGCTACGCAAGAGCTCATATATATATATATAGGGTGTCCCTTAATGCGTACAAAAATTAAGGGTTAGTACCTGGGATCGAACTAAGAAAAAGTAAAAAAAACGGGTGTCGAATATGCAGTATTTTTGGAGCTACAGGCTGCCGAAAGTGTGGAAAAATGAACCTCAGAGCTGAATATGTCGCATACCAAAAATCAGAGGGTAGGCGGCTCAGAAAATATTAGAGGAAGTCCCACCCGGGCTATTAAAAATGCATATATTGGAAAATCCTACAAGCAGGGCGCAAGAAATTCCCCAAAGCGAAAAGTGGATTCCCAGAAATTATTCCAAGGAAAGTAGGGTCAAAAACTGGATAAATGAGAAGACTTCTAGACAGGTAACAATACTTCGTTTACCGTATGTCGATATCTCAAGAAGATTACGTATGAGAAGCTATTTTTAAAAATCATGCGGGATTACATAACTGTCAAGAGTACGAGTAACAATAATTCAATCAACACTTAGATTGCTCCCAAAATAGACAGTGGGTAATTTCTCAGTGGAATGCCGACGATTCTTTAAATAACAGATGCAGCATAAGGTGTTTTCGTTGGTCGGGTCGTAAATGTGCGGGTCACGATGCTTCGGTTAAGAGTCCCGGCTGGGCCATGGAACCTTGTCACCATTTAGAACTGTACAACGTGGAACGGAAAATCGCCCTATCATGATTGACTAAAATCACTAGAAATGACAAATTGAGGATTAAATTCACAAAACGTAATGTATCAATTGACATTGAAAAGAACAAGGAACGTTCATATGTATGCGAAATCTAGTTGATAGAACGTACATAATCTCCTGAAGGGATATCATCATATGATTCTCTCAGAATTCGTAAGGATGAATATGATACCTTAAAATGTTGAAATCGAAATTGGGAAAGACGGAATTGCTATGAAGATCCAACAGCAAGAGTTCAATTGCAGTTGGCTGTCCTACTGAACAGGGTTAAAAGACAATAGCATAATGGCGTGGTGGAGACTAGTAGCTACGATCGGAGACATGAAATAAGGAGACGGGAGACAGTTCGTGTTTGTGTCCCACTCAACATGAACATAAGGTGTTCAGAACGTTCATGTATTCCCTATCCCATTAATCCGAACACCGGGGCAATACATTGAACAGAGGCACTGACCGCTATCTTTCCCATCCCACTAGTGAAAGCTCCCGAGGAACATCACCGTACATACGTAATTAAGTGGATCCTTCAGGTGCAGGTAAAATTAGAAAGTATGTGTGGACAATAATAATAATAATATTAATATAAATAATAATACTTATTGTCATTATTATTATTATTATCGTCTAAGTGTCTTTAAGAGGGACACATTCTCATTATATTATTTGGCTCCTCTCCAAATTTGTAAATACACGTACATAAACATGAACGTGAAACAAACAGTAAAAAGAAGCGTTCGACATTGTATTCTTAAGCAGCAAAGAAGGAAATTAGAGCGTTTTTTTTGTGTGTGTGTGTGTGTGGATCACTATGCTTCTAATTTGTGATGGGCAAAGAATGAAGCAGTGTTTGCAAACGTCACAAGAAGCAGATGAGGTTTACCTATTACTGTGTTTCACTTAAGCTACTGCAGGAATACACGTATTCCAGCACCAATTTCGTCTCGAATGTGCGTTCGTAAGTACTTACATTTCCCGTGACTCTATTGTAGTTTACAGCTAGAAGAGTTTGTGTGTCTAATTGGTTGATTGTGTATTAGACTAAAATAGTGTATTCGTTTAGTGAAATGGTCGATATACATTTAATGTATGGCCGTGCCAATAGTAATACCTTGGCTGCGCAACGTCTGTATCAAGAATATTTTTGCCAGGTTCGCCAAATCGCCAGGTTCCAAATGCAAGGACATTTATTGCCATTAGCATCTTAGGTAAAATGGTAATTTTAGTGCAATGTGTGACCATGGAAGACCAAGAACTCTGCTCCAACCTCAACACGAGGAACAAGTACTTAACATACTAGAATTGCAGCCACAGTAGATGTTGCACCAAAAGTCATTTGGCGTCTATTTCACGAACAACTGCTATATTCTTGGAATTTACAACGCGTTCATGCTCTCGAGAGAATTGATTAAAGCCGCGCCGAAACTTTTGTGAGTGGTTTGTGAGGCAAATTACAGACAATACCGCATTTCCATTATGAATTCTGTAAACAGATGAGACTTGTTTCACAAGGGGTGCTTCAATCAATGATCACAGTAGTATTACAACAGCCAGCTATTGCAGGGATTAACAGCTACCACGTCCCCTTGCTTCGCTTTTTCTATTACCAATTTGACGCCCCTACCTTGGAGACAGTTTGATAGTAATAATTATTCCCACGCCTTTGCCTCGCTGCGAACCAAAAAATCTACTACCTCGCAAGACAACTTTTTCCCTTCTTTGTTGATTAAAATTTGAAGAGAACACAGAAAAAAGTAATACTTGGGCCACCTTCTTTGATAATTGTTTTTGGAAACCAAAAATGTACTCCGGATGCCTGTAGGCGCAAAGAAGTTAATTTGTTTTGAGAAGATCTAGGAATATTGTATTGGTAGTAATATTGTTTAATGATGTTTGACTGCGAAAAATATAAACACTGATTTTGCGTAATAAAATGTAATTTTGATGAGGCTTTTGAAAGCACTGGTAAATTGTAGAAAACTATGTATTTGCATAGACCTGGATCGAAGTATCATTTTTTATGAATTCGTTTAAGGATGATATTAGTACTGTATGATTTGTGGTATAAAATTAATGATTTTTTTTCATTAAGTGCTTTCCTTTTTTGTACTACAAAAAAGTATTATAAATGCGTTACAAAATATACGTAGAAATTAATTTTGGGAAAAACATTTTGTACCAAAGGAGACGAATGCCTATAAAATATTTTTTCTCTGTATCTCCTAGAATAAAAATAAGAATCACAGCTTACGCGGCAGATCCATTGCTTAAAGTTTACCCTACCCCAACTTTTAGATGTTCTTGTAATTGTGGCAGATCCATTTTTTAAAGTTTAACCTACTCCAACTGTTAGATTTCGTTGTGTTGCGGCAGATCTATTACTTAAAGTTTAACCTACTACAACTGTTAGATTTTCTTGTATTGTGGCAGATCCATTTCTTAGTTTAACCTACTCGAACTCTTAGATTTCCATGTGTTGCGGCAGATCCATTGCTTAAAGCTTAACCTACTTCAACTGTTAGATTTTCTTGTATTGTGGTAGACCCATTCCTTAAACCTTAACGCTGTGGATCATCCCCGCCATCTTGGTACGCACCTTCCATTGATTTACATGGAAATTGTTTTACTCATTTTGTGCCTTTCGGATGTAGAATATTCTGCTTTCAAAAAATTTGTCTTGGTGGTTATTTTGACTCTTGTATAGTTTTGGTTTGTGAAGTTTAGCCAAATATATAATTATAATGTATTTTTAATAGTTTGCTATATAAATCACAATATGTTAACGGGAAATTATACTGTTCCTGTGTAAAATATTGCATTTCTATAAAGTAGCATGAGTAAAAGAGAGCATGACGATAAACTGTGCGAAAACAGAAGTTAAAACTATACTCCTGAAAAGTATAAAACGAGTAAAACAATTCCCATGTTAATCAATGGAAAGTGCGTACCAAGATGGCGGGGGTGATCTACAACCTTAAGGTTGTTGCGGTATAGTGGTGATGGTTACAGAAGATTATATTTGGACCGGTATTGAAACATTTGACTAATGCTGACTGATAAATACATATGTGAAGTCATTAGTTGTTTGTTTTAGGAATAATGCTGATGCCGGAATGTCGCCTTATGGCATAATTATGTCTTGGACTGACACACATTTGAACGTCTGCTAAGCCGTTTCTTGTATCTTATTGAAACTAATGTGGAATATACTGACTTTTGAAGCTAGGAAACGTGCTTATTTTAGTTGGACATTTGAATTGAAACATGATTTCCATTGACTTACTGCTAACACACATTTGGTCGTCTATTAGGTCATTTGATGTATTTTATTGAATCTAATGTAGTATATACTGTTCCCGAAGCTAGGAAATGCAATTATTTTTGTTTGACATTTGAATCGAAGCAAGTCTTCCACTGAGTTACTGGTAACACACATTTGGTCGTCTATTAGGGCGGTTTTTTGTTTTATCTTTGAAGGGTTTTGAAAAATCCGTTATTTTATAACTAATATGGCGGACATAACATTTATTTTGCACATCGTTTGATCTACAGAGCTAAAATTTTATATGAAGAGGTATTGCCATTATTAGATTGAACAAATATAAGAATAGTTTTTATAAGTCGCCATCTTTAAACAAATATGCCCGCTGAATTGATTTTTTGATAAAATACCTAGACCAATCGGGTAGGAATGGAAATACAAAACTTGGCAGAAACATATATTAGTACAAAACGAATTAGAAAAAGAATTTTTTTCAAAAATTGCCATTTTTAAATAAATAGGGCCGCCAAATTAATTTTTGATAGAATAAGCAGCTTAATTGGGTAGAAATAGAAACACAAAACTTGTTACAAAAGTTTACTACTACAAAGGAATTACAAACATATTTTTTTTTAATTCGCCATCTTTACAAAAATGCGGCCGTCGTAATGATTTTTTGAAAGAATACACAGCCAAAATGGCTATGACTAGAATACTTGAAACTTGTCAGAAACATATTAGTACAATGAATTACAAATATATAAGAATTTTTTCAAAAGTCGCCATCTTTAAAAAAGTATTGTGAACAAATTGATTTTTGAATGAATACACAGCCTAAATAACTATGACTTGAAACTTGGTAGAAACGTTCATTACCACAAAAAAATTACAAACATATAACAAAATTTTTCATAACTCGCAATCTTTAAACAAATATAGTGGACAAATTGATTTTTGAAAGAACACACAGCCTAAACGGCTATGACTTAAAACTTGGTAGAAACGTTCAATACTACAAAAGAATTACAAACACATAAGAATGTCTTTGAAAACTTTCCATTTTAAAACAAATATGGTGAAAAAAATAGTTTTCCACATCGTTTAAAACAGAAATTTGAAATTTTGTATAAACATGTATTTTAACGAGTAGATTACGAGAATGTAAGAACTCCTTGGAAAGTAGCCATTTTAAATTAAATATGGCCGCCTAGACCATTTTGTATACCATTTAAACTAAAGAGCTTTAATTTTATATGTAGGTACTATTAGATTAAGAAAATATAACAAAAGTCTTGAAAAGTATCGATTGTTTGTTCTAGATAAAATATTTGTTGAAGCCATCTAAGGATCGATGTTGCTGTCAACGCGAACGACTTAAATAAATACGTTATTTATTGAATTTTTATGGTATCTGAGTTGTGCAAATGTGCCTTAAAGAATTTTGCTGTTATTTTAATGGATACATAAAGTACATAACTTAAAATGAGACAACAAATTGTTGTTGGTGAACAAATCCTCTAAAGATGCTCAACAAATGGAGTGAAACCTAGGTACTGATGAAACTGTACATAATTGCAGTTTGTTAATATATTACTAAGGAAGTTAGTTATGATTGTATAATAAGCAGTATAGACCATTGGAAATCGGCATTGCCACTAACATGTATACCATGTTATAATCATACTCCTATGGACAGAGCTCAGCACAACTGCATTGACAGTTGTAAGGAATCCAAGGGAGAAATTGTGCGGGAAACTTATGAAATATTTTTAGAGATGCATTCCGATAATACCATTATACTGTCAAAGTTCTTATGTACATATATAAAAATAAGTAGAAATGACGAGTACTTGGTGAAATTGCATGTTCTTTTGTGGATAAAGAACAGGATTTATGGTTGTTCAACTTGGTGTCTTTAAGGAAGAAAATGGGGGAGAAGTACTGACGTAGATGAAAGAAATAAAAGGTTTAGAGATGTGAGTTGCGCAGAAGTGTTTTAAAACGAGTGTGTTTGGGCACAAAAATATTGTTGTATAAGCCCTATGACTGCTTTTGTTTTAAAGTCAGTGTAAATAGAAGCTTTGCTTATAGTGGTCTATAGTTTGAGAGAAAAGACAGAAGAAATTTAAGATTGAAAAGACTGTATTAGGATTTTGCTGTGCAATATTACGTGTATTTAATTGAAGAAATTAAGTACTTTGAACAGTGTTGTGTCTTGGTGACGATAGAAAACTTAGTTCATTTATAATGGATTTCTGGTAAGAAGAAGATAGCCTATCTAGTGACACCTTTTTAAATGCAGTGAACGAAGTAGAACTTTTTGCTGCAACTTTATCAAATATTGAAAATCGGTCGCAGAGTCCCTCCTTACTTATGAAAACTGACGTGCCTGTGAAAAACTCATAAAATGTTTTGCCCTTAGAGAACAGAGTGTATCCCGTGTGTGTAAATACAGACACAAAACCTTGTTTTTCAACATTGTCGATGGAAATAAGCATGTTATCAAAACAGAAGAATGTAGAAAGTGAATTGGTGTAAATGGATTCGATAGTTAAAGGTGGAGATGGCATGTGCGAAATGCAAAGTCATGATGATATGTAGGAAGACATAAATATCCTTAGTAAATTAGCAGAACAAAGTAAATGTGATGAAATGGATAGTGGACGTAATAGGAAAGAGAAAAATGAAAGAAAAGCAATTTCTGCATGTAAACGAAACACAATTGAGGAAAGTTGTATATTTGAAGCCATAGAAACTTCAAATTATGTTCAAATTCCGCTAATTTGTGGTGGATGGATACAAGAAGAAGGTAATCAATTGGCTCATGAATGTATGGGATTTGGCTGGAATGAAATAGAACGTGAAAATTTGCTTAATGAAATGGTGTAGTGTATTTGAGCCTATTAATTTTAAGGCTTTATATAATGCCTATAAAGTGAAACAATAATTGCAAAGACTATACAATTGGTATATTTGAAGTGGGACTAAGAAATGTACTGGAACGCAAACCGACTGAAGTTCAGAAAGTGTTATTTGTTAAACATATTTTTGCTGAACATAAGGAATGACTTTACTGTGAAGAAAGATGGAAGGTAGATTTAAGACGATTAATATGGTGCATAAAACCATGCATTAGTGGTTTGCATAATAACATGAACGCACACTATGACAAAAGACTATACTTATGTACATAGAAATATAGATAGAACTTATGTACCTTGTAGGTATTCGATATTTGGTTTCGAAAGAAGAGGGCATCGATAACATTTGCAGTATTTGTGTTACCTATGGTTTTATATAAATATGAAATACGATGGGTTATAAATTTTCCCATTGGGTGAACCCAAGTTGCGTTATAATGACCTAAATGCCAGTAGTTTCATATTTCCTTTAATCAAGGATTTAAACCCTGGCAGTGGTTGGATATTCTATGCAACCTCTATGCGAAAAGTTATTGCTCTAAAGAGTGTGGTATAATTGAGGTGTGACCATTCTGTGAAGACGTTAGTGACAGTTAACTTATAAGAAATACTTGCAGTAATATATAGTGTTGTGATGTTTTTAAAAATAAATAGTAAGATAAAATATTTACGTGTTTTATTTTTATGTGCTTTCAGAATCACGATGAGGTATATAGTATTTATAATACTGTGTTTTAATTCTGAATATTATTTGTAGCCTCTAAGCTCAAGCTGGCATATTAAATTTTGTTTGATTCACATTTTATGATCCAATGGATTGTGTTGGTATTAATTTAAAACATTATTTTTTTACTTGCAACTGCATTGAACTTCATACGAATATTTTCACGTTTTATAACTATCATATTAGAATAGTTATCTGCTGGAATCGAACTGATAATCTTTTGATACTACTCACAATGCTGTGCACCAATTTGTCGACGTCTATTAATGAATACCAGATGGTACAGAAATAAATAAAACAATTACTAAGGAAAGAAATACGATTTATTTCGAACTACACAGGTATAACACATAAAATCATGGGAAGTATAAAATTTGCATTTGATAGGTTTGATGTTAAAGAAATAAAACTTTTGCGTACAATCATTAGAAAATTATTGTAACTCTTTTTTAATGTTTAGATTATTCGATTTAATACATAACAAAATAATTGAATGACAGACAAAAACATACGGTACTCTTTTATATATGTAAAAGCTTGAAGAAAGTTGGTTGTTGATTATTTAAAGATTTTAGTCTGCATTTTAGTTGAAGACCAAAGAACAAACTTTTATTTTGTTAGGGAATAGTTTATTGTGTTTTAAAATTGAAGTGTAGTATACGTCCAAGTATTGTGGACTTTAAAAGTAACATCACCATTTAATAATGCAAAATTATGATACATAAATACCTTTTTAAGAATATTACAGAAATCTTCACAGTTTCCATACATCAAGACTTGCATTGGAAATTTCAGTAAACCACCATTGCATTTTAAAATACTAATGAAAATAGAAGACATAGGGTTCACATTGAACAATAACATTTGTATTGAAATGCAAATAAATTATTGACATACGCTGTAGCATCTGAAATTTGATGATGTTGATATCGTATGGTAATTTCTCGTTTAATAATGAGAGTTCTTGCATCGTCGTTATTATGATTGGATATAATTTAAAAATCTTTCGTATTTGTAGGTGGAAACATTAAATCGAAATATGTGTTGTTTGTCCAATATATTGTACAATTGTCACTGTGAAACAAAATATCATTATTACTTTTACTAAATGTAGTATATTCAACTTTAAACACGTCCTTGCTATATTCCAGAATAAACCGCACTAGTTTTAATATGAAGAAAGTTGTGATATTAATACAGAATCACATAATAATAGGATGAACAAATTTATTTCTTAGCTTTATAGACATTAAAGGGTGACACCACGATAAGGCAAAGTTCTTGGTGAAACTGATGACCAGAGTGTGTGTTGATGGTGTTATTATTGCATTTACAGGACATAATTGCATTTTTAAAAAACAGTAAGGATTGTTGGTCATTGTAATAAACTTCCGGCCTCCCGAATACTACTCGAACATTATACCACTCATTCACAAACATTCAATCCAAATATTTGTTTCCTTACACTATAGAAATCATAAAACTGTGAAACAATTATAGTCTGTCCCATACTGCTTACCTGTTTTTTGTAATACGTGTCCTATTGAAAACATGTTGGAACTTGAAGTCATATACATTGAAACGAATGAAACGGAGAATAACAGGGAAACAACAGGAAAACTGGCTTTTGATTATACAGAAATTAGGAGAACAGATGGAAGGTTGTGCAATTAAATTACTGAGTATTAACGTATGATGTTTGAAATCAAACCTGGAAAAGCCAAAATCGAGTCACGGAAATTCATAGGTGCAAACGGAACAGATAAATTCCGGTGACTCGATTTTGGATTTTTCCATTGGGTGTCTTTTTGCCTCTGTGAGGTTATGTATTCCAGCACTACATTAAAGGGGTGCCTGGTTTCTTGCCCCTTTAATATTATGTATTTTTGCACTGCATAAAACAGGTGTGGACTGGTGAAATTCGTTTACTCCCTAACGTTTTTCTTTGGAGCTGAGATGCACAAAAACTAACACAACATGAAAAAGTGATGTGTTGTAATTTCACTGAGTCGGTTGCTTCTTCGTTTAAGGTTACTGAGCATGACTTTTATGGATATGCAATAAATTAGCAAAACTAATAAACACGTAGAAAATATAATTCAACTGTGCAGAAAGTTGACAATATCGTTGTCTTACGAAAGTAACAAAAGCATCATATAAGCACATTATATTGTGACGGAAACGTTCTTTCATTGATTTATACATAGTAATTTGTCTCGTGTGTAGGATTTTAAATATCACGGTTTCGGGTTTGTTTGTAACAATAAAAGGTTTGTTTCGTTGATCAGGTGATCGCACGGGACATGTCATCGAACTGATTCTATAAATTACAAACTTCCGTCACAAATCATTAGGCATTCCCAGGCATTGTGCACATTGCCTGATGTTCTTAGGCAAAGTGGGAAATAATTACAATGATTTATGGTTGGTATTACCTACTTTGCCTAGGCAATGTACACAATCCCTAGGCATTCTCTACAATACCGAACAAACTTCAGGCGAAGTAGGTAACACCAAATGTATAATCACTTTTGTTCATTTTTGACACAATTTATTTTCTTTTGGTAATATCTTTTTAATGTACATGAAATATGAAAGCATAATATTTTGCAGAAAATATTTTGAAAACTATTTATAGGTATTAAAGAAAATATAAATGGCTACAATAACAGTTAACTTTAAGAGTAGCTTCTTTAAAGCTACACATAAATACATAAGGAAAACGGGAGGACTACAGATAGATGTTTCAGTTTTAAACTTTCAAATAATAATATATTTTCATCATCAATGATAGGAGTATCATTGTTGCTGTATCTTCTGATCATAACAAAAACTACCGGTACTTTTTAATAACCAACATAGTAGTACCAACCCAGCCCTGCATAGCGTAATATATTCATAAAACAATAGAACTTAATTAAACTTTTATAGTCGACACGCAAACGTATAACGTGCATTGACAGGTCGCTAATTGAGACACGGCCCCTTTACTTTTGTTTCTCACCCCTTTACCACGTTTGGAACACAGAAACGTATTGCCCCTGAAGGTTTGTTCCTTCTTGGACGAAGAGAATGAATATAGAAAAAAAATAATTTGTTTCGAAATGAAAAAAGTTGGAAGAAAAATTAGTTGGCTTTTTTCCACGACCCCTTTACCAGACAACACAAGATGACCACCGAAAAATCGTTTAACTGCCTTTTGCAATGAGTTACCTGTTTTTATATTGCAACATGAAGAACATAAATGAATATTTTAAAAAGAAAACACGAAGTGCTTATTGGTAATGATGACAATTGAGACATGAATGTAACAAAACTAAGTACTCGTCAATATTAAAAAGTGTGGGTACCTGATATTCGTAGTAATATTGTTTGATCGTGAGAAATATAAACACTGATTTTGCATAATAAAATGTGAT
>JAGDQP010067773.1:0-10090 GCA_022664845.1 Lepisma saccharinum
TAGGTACGAGATATTTGGAAATTCCACACAAAATAACACAATGCGGTATTAATATAACAACACATGCACAGGAAATAGCCACTGATCTGACTACCAGAACTATTTACTATAAAATTAAATACAGTGGCTCTGACAGCAGTGCTTTGTTAGAATTAGAAACTAATAAACTTAAAGCAGAGCAAAGTATTTAAATTAATAGGCTTGTGTATTTTTTTTATGTAGTTGTTAGGTAGACAACTTGACTATGGACAATCATAAGCAGAATTTTAGATAGATCACAATGATAAATATATAAAAAAATCTTTTGTTATAGAAACGAAAAGCATTAGTTTATTGATAATATAATAATTTTTGTGATTTGGTAAAATGTCACATACTGAAATAGTTGGAATGCTCTTCGTAAGTTACTTGCAAAGTGAAATGGTCCAATTGCTTATTGTTATATACTGTGTATCTCCGATGGAATTGCTTCTGGGTCATGCTGAAATTTAGGGAAAATTCGAGTCCCCAAATCGAAAAATGAAAGTGTCAATTATATTGCCTGTGTGAGTTCCTTGAATTTCATTTGTCATATGAACTATCAACAGAGTTCAAGAAACATATTTTTAATTCAGTCATTTATTTAACATGGTCCTTGATCCACGGAGGTGACATCCATGGAAGTAACAAATTTGTTTATCTTGCCAAGTAAAACCTAACTTATGAAAGGCTTGAAGATATGGTGTTGCTTTCAACTAAAATCTATTTTATTCGTAATGTACGTGGAGATAATTCAAAATATCAATAAAACATCAAGAATGAAAGAGGCCATGGAGGTGACAGACAATTAAAGAACTATTGGATTTTTCCAGGTTCTAGTTTAAATAAGAACGCACTTGAAGTATACATATATAAACAAAGAATACTGTAATCAAAAGGGTTTACTATAGATTGTCCATTACACAAAGTGAAGCACATGTCTGGTGGATTTTACCAGAACTTCGTAACTCATTGCATGGAGATGACAACACAACGTGAAGACAAAGAATTTTAGAAATATGATAAAATTATTTTTTCATTTCAATTTCCTAAGAAATTACGAAATTTTTCTATTTGTTTTTTTTTTCGTTAAAGAAAAAATAATTATGTTGTTTTTAATAATAATTACAAACCTGTCACTTGTTCGAACCGTGGTTGGAGACATTCCATGCAGTACTGTAATATTTTAGTCACTTAATTAAATGGGGGGGGGAAACGAAGATTAAATTCTATCCTGGTTGGAAGGCCGGATGGAAAGAGGCCATTGGGAAGGCCGAGACGTCGTTGGGAGGACAATATTAGAAGAGATCTTCGAGAAGTAGGTGTTCGTGATGAAAACTGACTTGATATTGCCCAGGATAGAATCCAATGGCGAACGTTTGTTACTGCGGCGATGAACTTGCAAGTTCCATAAGCCATAGAGTTAGTTAGTTAGTTAATTAAATATAATATTTTATTTATAAAAATAGTCCAGGAGCAAAATCCTTCTATGTCTATCTAATTTAACTATACAATCGATTAAAAAAAAGATTACCATTTTATGACAAAAAGAATCAAGAAGACACGAATTTCCCCTCAATTTCAGAATGACCCTTTTATGCTCGTTTGCATTATAGAATGTCACAAAGACCACAACTTTCAACGAAAGGAATTGTGAGTGGAAAATCGTGTTGAATAACAAGAATAAGAAAACTCCATCAAGAAGGCACAATTACGCAGGGTGTTAACACATGACATTTCATAGTTTTCATAAACGTCTTCACAAAATCAAACCAACCATTTCATTTCGACAATTGCTTAAAAACAATACCGAGAAAGACATTACAGTTTGTAATGATAATGAAGTGCTTTTTAAAATCAAATAACGTGACAAACCAGATGCTCCAACCACTCTAAGCTGCCAGTAGAAAAGTTTCCAAATATTAATACAAGCTTATCATTCAAATAATGCATATTCTTCTTGCGTATACCAATTTTGCAACCCAATTTAGACTTCAAATAACTTTACCAATAATTTTAGTTTCTAGTTTGTTATGCATGGACAATAATACGAAACCACGCAATTCAAAATGCAACCTGCAGTGTTACGAAGTTATGACGGCCAGCATTAAGAGAATTTAATAATACTAAAACCTCGCACAAAAAAAAAAAGTTAAACCGCAATGTTGCGGACGGCAGTAGGCAAGAAAGGTACAGTCTAGTCAAAAGGATATTCGTATTATTTCATTACTCATCACACAAAAGGTACGAACTTTGAAGTTTCAACAATTCCATTTTGGCATAACGATAAAATACGATCACAAAACACGAATACGTTATCACATTTTCCCTTGAGTGCTTTCGGGAATGGTAGCAATAACTCTGACTGTTAACGCTTCATGCATTTTACAAGAAATGGAAAACAACAGATGTCAGAAACAGTTATTTCTCCTCGGTGAATTCGCTTAGGCCTTTTCAAAAATGTAATTTCTATTGTATGTTTTGGTGAACAGTCCAATGCTTCTCATCGACTCATTTTCCAAAACAATGCAGCCCCAAGTTGTCACACCACTAACACAATATTTCCTTATAAACAAGAACATAAAGAAAGAGAGAGAGAGAGAGACAGAGAGAGAGAACTGAACATTTCCACCACAGGACACTTTTGATAATCAGATCACATGGTGCATGCATGTAGTAGTACTGGATCAAAAGACATTAATGAAAAGCGCCCAACTAACTTACCGTAGTTGATTTGACTGCCAAACATGTTACGCATAAATGTGAAAATAAGGTTATTAATAACAATAACAAAGTTCAATTTCCGAATTTCCTAATATTGCGTGATAAAAAATTCTGTTGTTGAGTTCTCATGCTATAATATTACTTTTATCCGTGTTTCAACATCTTTGAAGAAGAAGAAGAAGAAAAAACATCACTACAGCTCGTTTGTCACGGTCATAACTTCATAACATCAATAAAATCAGTGTTAGTATGTGTATTGATAGGAAATAAGAAAATACTGAATTCTATGAATTACTTTCAATGACTGAAATTAACACCAAAATTGATAGTCGTTGTGACCGTAATTCGAACCCGGATCTCCCAGTTGCCGTCTTGGTAAGCTATCCATTACACCACCACAGTACGAAGAACTCTCTGTGTACATAGAATGTTCCTCTCGTCTCCTGAAACGATCTTCGAAAGCCCCTACATTGTGGAAGGCAATCTACCACGGTCTGTGATAAATCCCATTTCTACAAATATGTATGGGAATCTGCACTCCCTTAAGTAACCTCCCGATGTCCCCTTTCCAAGGCTTACTCTTCGCCTATCTGCACTAAGGGTAATACTCAGCGTCATACTACATTAACACAAACCTATATAAAATCTTAAAAAACCTATCAGCTCAAACCTCAGAACAATAAGCTACAGAAACCTTAGAGATAAACTTTGACAGTTTCTTCTGGATACGTTCAAAGATTTTTTTTTTAATTTATTTATACTGGGGAACATTGGTTTTGTCTATAATAAAACCATTACTTAGCTTGTTAATATGTTAATAAACAATTTGTATACTCATTTTTAACAGTACCGCATAAGGGAGAAAACCATATATGTAATATTTACATTGCCTTTTTACTGCTTTAGACCATCACTGCGACTCAAGAAATAGTACACTCTACCTGTATAAAACTCATATGAGCTTCAAAGTAAAACTATGAACAAATATGCCTACATTTATCTCCATAATTAACAAGACACAAAAGCTATAAATTTATTAAAACTTTAATGTATCACTTCAATAAAAACTGAACGTCGCGTAATATTTTGACCATTTGACATACAAATAAAAAACAAAAGAACACATTATTTTTCAATCAGCTACATGTTGATAACATTAATGTTTTTCAACCCCCTAGCATTATTTATTCTTTTGTTTTCTTTTATTATATTATCACTGAATTAAATATAGTTTTAAAAGTGGAAAAATAAACAAACAATGTGACAAAAGATTTTTTTCCTACAGTTATTGTGCGTTACAAAGCATAAGATATTCCTTGAAACTGAATCACGATATAATTTGTCTTCCAAGGATGTGCAAAACAATTTATTTACATTAAATAAATATTTTCATATTCCCATTGCAAGCGGTAATAGCATTTTTTCAAATCACGAACTTAGTGTAGTGTAAATGTACCGAACTAACAAACCACTTTATTTAATGTTCAAATGTAAATACAGGAAAACTTAAAACAATTTTCAGAGACCATAGACTATAATCGAATGGCACTTGCATATCCCCTACAGTAAATATCGTAGCAGTACTGCCAGATTGTGCAATTCAATATTGCTATACTTCAAAGACTGCTTAAACTATTCGACGCACGCTTGATCCAAGGAATGATTTTATACGTTCACCAGTGAAATAAGATATGTTAGTAGAAATTGTGTCTATGATGATAGATATTCACTATAGCAAAACTATTAACATTTTGCTAGGTAATAATGTCAAATACGAAAATAAAAATAGCCAGCTTTGACATGTAGTAATAGGTACACAATCTTTGAACACGAATAACACTAGATTATGACAAAAAGCATTTGAACGTGACTACTAAGAAACTGCTACCATAGTAGGAAAAAGTAAAGAAAGGTGACAAACAAATAGTATTATTAAAAGAGAAGATAAAGAACGGAAACAGTAGAGAAATTGATTTGAAAGAGAAAAGCAGCTATAATAGAAAACAACAAAAGCGAGGTTACAAAAAAATAACAAAACGAAATGACGAAAATAGCGTTTTTTTTTTATCCATCATGGCAACGCGACGAAGAGGGAGAAGAAAATGATGAAGAAGTCTGGATTCATTGTATTATTAAAGGTTGGCAATTAATCTCCTTCAACTTGGCTACTTAGACCTGTCTAGAACTTAATTCCAGCATCAAAATTTTCTCTCCCAAGAAAGGAAAAAAGAGGAAGAAGAACACTTCACTCCAAACCTATATTCTACCTCCATCTCCCACGGTTCCCTTCCCTCCCATCCAAAAAGAGTTGCATGTACGATTTTCTGCATTACTTTTCCACCGTTTCCGACTTAAACGATGGGCCACGAGAAGGACGAAGACAGAAAGAACCAAGGGAGAGCTTCTTTTAACTTCACTTGACTATTTCTTTCAGTCTTTTCCTGATTTAACATTTTTTTTTATAATACTCACTTTGCAATAGGCAATACAAAAACTAGAGTAATACTAGAAATTATCTTCTTTACATAAATATGTTGTTGATGGTAACAGTTGAAAAATACACCTGAAATGTTTACCGTTACCATGACTTCAATCCGAATCTCCCACTTGACAGTTGGGTGTTTTAACCATTATACAAATATAATACCACACACTTAAATGATTCACGTACTAAGTGATGTTTACCAGATGTGTTGAGAGTACGAAATTAAATACATACAGTGAATTGAAACTAAAAATTCCCCAGTACTGAAAAATTTAGTTAGTGAATAGGTGACAACATTAGTGCACGAACTCAGTGTAGTGTAAAATGTACCGAACTAACAAACCGAACTATTAATTTAGTATAAAAAAATGTTACAAATTAAAAGGAAATGTTACATTCCCCTCTCTGACACGATGAGCGCATTGGATACATTTATTATACAGGTACTTTGGGATACGGCTATATTCTAACAGTTTTTTTACGAGATTCAAGTTTACATGGAGTTGATTCCTTTGTTTTTTTATTTATAATTCAAGCGGTGATATATCACATCTTGATTACTTAAATCATTATGTACATTCAGATTTATAGGAAATGGCCAATGAGTTCATTTCCTACTTGCTATGTTTAACAAGTTGCACAATGACCCAATATGCGAAATGGATTTGAAATTAACATTTTATGTGTTCTGTTTGTAATGCTAGATTATGCCAATTTTTAGACTTTAAAAAATCCATCAGCCACTTTTTTTTTATGAATCGGGCTGTACAACTCTTAAACGAGAAAATATATTCATTCAACGCAGAAACTTTAAAAATAATTATTATGAAACTTTGTGGTAGATTATCAAGAATGATGTAAGTTCGATACTATAATAGCAAAAGTGCAGACTCGGACTTAATAAATTAGTATATTTTTCTTACTTTCCCATAGGGAAATTATTAGCGAAAACCATCTCTCCCAAAGGAAGACTGCATTACTAGGTAGTGTTTCTGCGACTGTAATAAATTTACTTCCCCTGTCATTTGTACAAACAGTGTTGCCAGATGTTTTGTTTTGTTTTCTTTTTTTTATTCATAAATAAAGCAGACTAGAAAATGTTATACTGCGTTCTTTGTATGAACAAAACAACTGTATCGAATTACATTACCTAACTGTATTTACTTATTTCCCCTTTCTACCGTAATTTTATACTTTATGTAACACTTTAATTCTGACCATTAAGTAAACTTAAATTCTAAAATAAGACAGACAATTTTGTCGAAATTACTACTGACGACTATATGGACACTCAGTCATTTAGCTACTCTGAAGAAGAAGAATAAAAGATACTTCAGAAGTTGAACTACCATCATTTTGATTTTGAATACGGATTATTTATTTATTTTTAAATAAGTCCTTATCGTTCAATTTGTTCAGCTCAAATTAAGTTATAAACAAGTGAAACATTAATGTGTGAAGCGGGCGATATCCAGTGCTGCTCTGAGTAGTTCCGGCTCGGTAGCTGAAACGGTATTTAGAGACAAAATTGTAGGTCAGATAACGCATTTGCTTGAATTACTTCAGCAAGATATATAAGATGAGGTGTAACAGTACTATGGCTTACGGCCGTCTCAATACGGGAAGTCTCTTCATCTTCATCTTCATCACGACTAAATTAAGCTATTAAGACATTAAAAATAAATAAACAACTGAAAGTGTAAAGGCCTTCAGTGAAATAATAATAATAATAAAAAAAATGTTTGATGCTGGAATACTGTATTTGCCGGCGTATAAGACTCACTTTTCCCCTCGAAAATGGTCATCAAAAACAGGGACCGCCTTATACGCCGGTGCTCCCTATACTCCGGCAAATACAGGCAATACTGTAGGCAATATTGTATACCCACATTAACAATACTGTTGAATTTGAAGAGTCAAATTTCAACGCCTTTGTTTCCGTTACCTTTATAATTTTGAATGTAGGCTCTAAGATAATGCCGACGTAAAATTGTCTTCAAAAGTGCCGAAACTAATGGAATTTTAACGTAGATGATATTTCGCCCCGAAAATCGTTCTTATACGCCGGTGCGTCCTACACGCCGGCAAATACTGTAAATATAAAGACGAGGGGGGTAAAGGGCCTTCAGTATAAAAACCTAAAACAAAAACAGCTTAACAACTATTTGTATACGATAATCTTAAAAGTGAATTCGCTATGCCTGTGTCTCTCATATGGACTAACAACATTAGCACCCCATCTATCATTTCAGGATCATCCCGAAACGAATAACGCCATATTATTGGAGAGATGTTACAGCAAATCATTAGATCTAAACAGCAATAATGATCCTTAGATATTACTTTTAGTCCTTCGGTGTTGTCCTCTCCGCTCCCATTCTAATATTTTACAAGTTCAGAAATTGTAAAGATACAACAAAATGAAGAAATCATTATAAAACTAACTTATTTACACAGAGAATTAATTTCCTCCAAATTTCAGCTGCCTAAGGGGGAAAAAAAAGTGGTGCTCTGCATTTTTTGAGTGTCTAGCCTGATCTATTGATTGGATTTGGGTGGATATGGAGATCCAGTCTGAAGAAAATCCCTTCGGAGACAATGAGAAAAGTGAGAGGCTACGAACGGGAAAAAGAAGAAGCAAGAAGATAGTGGATGTAAAAGCTAAACAATATTCCTTTTTAAAGTGAAATTCAGCTACTTCGAAATTCAAACTCCAACAAAAAGATGTTATTTTCTCTTTTCTTTTCTCATTTCTTCTGCTTCTGCCGTTATCCTTAGCAACGAGAGGGTTGCTTGCCCATTGGGACAAGTTTAAAGGAGAAAAAAACAGGAAGCGATAAGCAAAAGAATATAGATTTACTATGGACGGTATATATCCAACACACACACACAAAGAGAGAGAGAGAGACTCTAATTCCCAGCTGAGATTTAACTTCTCCAGAGAATTCCAATTGTAACCCACACGCCATCCCTCTCCTCTCTGCCCCACCATACCCCACAAACTCTTCCTCCACCGTCGAACAAACTCCCAACAACAATCAGTTGGAGTTTGTGCAGTATGAGACACAACGAATTTCCCTTCAGACTACGTTTAAAATTTCCCTCTCGACGTCACAATGTCCCTATTATTTCACTTACTATACTAAAAGCAATATAACTGAATTTTCTTTCGGAATTTAATAGAAAAAAATAATCTTTGCAATTAATTAGGTACAGAAGAATAGTTTTGTGTCTTGAAGCTGTTTTCTGTACTTATAAAGGCGAATTTTATCAAATATATTATTGGATCATTATTGCTAGTCGCCGTCCAGTTGATGTTCGGTATGCTGGGTATTGTTCTGAGGTAGGTGATCTGCCCGGAGGCAGGCTTGCTTATAACTCGAATATTTCTCGGCAATGTGAATTGATGGTGGTGTGCCATTGCTTTCCATCAGCTAAAGATTACAAACAGGAATTACAGTACAACGGGAACTCGGAGCCAGTTATGCTCCCACTGAGGATCAGATCTGGGACGCCTTGGTAAGGCACTAAGCATTAGTACTCACCCACTAGGGATATTAATCAATGCAAAAGCTACAGACATCTGAAGCGCAGTGAACATATTCGATTATCCTTGCACGGTTGAATTAAAATACTACACGAGAAAGTTTTATCTTCCAATTGCAATCCATAACATCTATCCCTACCAGGGTTCCTCGTTCAGCATTGGTAGTGACATTCTCTAAAACACTAAAATTCTATCAAGCAATCAAAAATTTGCAAGCAGGCCAAAAACTTCCTTCTGATACGTGCTTTGATGAAATTAACGTACGTTAGTTATGCTGGGGTCGGCATGACTTAATAGACAACCGTTGTTATGTGCTAAACTTTTGTTAATTATAGGTCAAATTGTCGTTAATCAGTGGTCAACCCGTTAAATTATTCAGGTACGTTTTTTTTCATTTACTTACTTACTTTTATTACATCACGCTTAAATCAATGCACACATCTACAACGACTTAGGAGTAGTTTATAACAAACGTCGTCGTGTTTAATAGATTTTCTATCTCCTTTCTGGATTCGCGAGTGCTCAAAAGAAAGATACAAGTATAACGAACAGAAATTACTTTATTGGTAGAGCATTACTTACGACGATGCAAAAGAACATTCCACCCGTTAAAGATTTTACCCTTTTCTGAGGGAAATTTCTCTGTAAACAGGGATTTTCCTTTCCATTTACTAACATAACGCCCACAAAACTACTGTCCCTTCTTTTTTCCTCTCTCTCTCTCTCTCTCTCTCTCTCTCTCTCTCTCTCTCTCTCTCTCTCTCTCCTTCCAAGTCTAGTCCCCGCTTGGAAAACCAATTACCAAGAGTTTCATATCCAGTGGCAAGCCTCTGCCAGATTCTCCGCTAAAGCAACAGCAAGCTCCAACAGCAGGAGGATATTTTCTTCTCAACCCGACACGCATACACACATCGAGGTAAAACCTAGGTAGTGGGTTAGATCGTTTCGTTGTGTGAGGAAGTTGCTAACACCCGCTAACACCTAACACCCTACCTACAAGGAGAATCGAGAGAGACAGAGAGAGAGAGAGAAAGCACTCAAGCGCCACCTGAACACAGCGAGACTCAGAAAGACACCTTTTTCTTCCTTTTAGTGTAGACTTTTTCTGACCATGGAAAATTGGTTTTACCTTGTGTTCTTCCTTCTTTCTCTGTATTCAATCTAATTTGACAAGATTGGATTACAATTGATATAGTGTCTCTATCCAGTTCGATGTTTCTTTTGCCCTTACACGTTATTCCTCTCCTCCTTTCTTCTTATACCTGAACTACATACGAGGTTTGATATCTTACTATGCCCCAACAATGATCATTTTT
>JAGDQP010067775.1:0-11106 GCA_022664845.1 Lepisma saccharinum
GAAGAGAGAAATGCATAAAGGGGACATAGGTTCATACACAGGTAAGTTTTACTGATTTTACTAACTCATTTCCACTCGATGTCTCAGCGCATATTATGTCTCGATACATTCTACCCTATCGTAGTTGTCAACACTGTCCTCTGCTTGCTCGAAAGTTGAGCTCATACGTGCTTACTCGCTTCTCACCAACTCAGACCATTCCCACACTCACTTCCCCTACTTTCTTCTTCCGCGGAGCTCAGTGTTCACGTCTATTTGCATGGCCTGTAACTTTGTCATTCGTCGGATATTTCGTGTTTGAAGTACGGCGATAGGGATTCTACCAGAGCCCCTAATGGGGGTATTACCCCTAAATTCTCGAACATACACTCCACCTTTAAGTTTTTATGATTGAAAATCTATAAAAACCGCAAAACTCTACTTATATCGTTCTAAGCCCATCCAATTATGCGCGACATTCCAAAACTAGAAAAATTGGCAAAACCTCTGTACCAATGATCCGAGTAAATCAACTTCGTTATGATTGAAATAATCAGTACAAAAACCCCTTTGCGGTAAAGGAAGAGTGACGCAAAAATTCTACTTAGAAAAGGTGCAGGAAAAATGCTCGCCCGCTGCGCTCGAACCCAGGACCTCCCGAATGGTACCCCATCGCTGGAGAGATCTGCAAATGTGAGAAACAGAGGTTGAACGCACGTGAAGTAAAGTGTAGGTTAGTAGTATTGAGCGCACACCCGGGCAAGGCTAAAATTTTTACTAATGGATTTTAGAGATAAGATATTTTATATTCCATTATTAGCCTTTTACTAAAGGTATTTGCATTTAACACCACTTAGCTTTTAAATAATGGTGAGCTAAGAGTTACTACCACTTTAAAACCACATAATGGAGAGCGCTTTTAAAAGAATGTACGGATAAGACCTTCCATTAGTCTAAAAATATAGGTAAAAGCACCCAACACCACTTAGCTTTTAGATAATGGTGAGATACCAGTTATTATTATTTTAAAACCACTTAATGGAGAATGCTCTTAAAAGAATGAACGTATGAGCTTCCATTAGTCTAATAATATAGGTATGTACACTGAACACACCACTTAGCTGAGATAATAAGTGGTCCACTCTTAAAAGCATTAGATGGATAGAGTCCTTTTAGGCTTATCTTATAACAGCAGCTTTCAGTGCATCATGGTGAAATGCGGATTTACTGGAGTAATGTTCATTTGCGCTTTCAATATAGGTAAAAGCACTCAACACCACTTAAATCGTTAGATAATGCCGAGATAAGAGTTAATACCACTCTAAAACCACTTAACTGAGATGATAACTAGTACACTTTAAAAAGCATTAGATGGATAGAGTGCTTTTAAGGTAGTGGTACTATCTAGATAAATTGAATCACTAATGAAGAAAAAGGAATCAAGTATTTCACCATGAAAATGGAAAGCCATTACTGATTTGATAAATACTGTATGAAGGACAATGGCTAATGTACATTTAAAGAAAGCTTTTAACGGGAGAACACGTACTGTTGCTGTGACTATTAGTATTCACTTGAAAAGTAAAAGGAATAGAACTATATAAGGACGAGCACAGACGGAGAAAATATTATATATTCAATTAGTGACCATCGATAGTTGTTCAGTGACTCATGTTCGTATGAAGTGAATTTGATCTACAGATCAACTAATATTTTATTTTGAAGGAATTTGCAGGTTAGTATGAACTGTAATATATATTCTTAGTAACTCATCACTAATTGTAAAATACACAGTAATCAAAGTAAGGAAAGAGAAAAGTGTAATTCAGCTCCATTAGTAAACAATTTCGCAAATTAAATGAGATGCCTTGCAAAGTTTAGCTTTCTATTGGAATCGTAAATAAATGGATACTCGAAAGCAATTGAAATGTTGTTTTACACACTGACATGAAATATCGCGGGTAAGGTGTTTTGAATGGACTTGTCATTGTCTGCTATTGGATAGAGAAGTCCCGATCTACTGTTTACCATGAACTGGGATTTAGCTAAAATTTTGTATAACTCCACCCTGCTGAAAAGGAAAAGTATTACGAAATCATTGATTTTAAATTACCTTGTGCTTGCTACGTAAAAATAATTATTAAAAGGTCTTTGCTCGGAAGTGCTACAGGGTATGGATGGTCAATTGGGGTGGTTGTCTGCTATTAGACATGAGTCGAGCCATGTATAATGATGATTATAGTTCTAATTTTTAATTTTATGGTGAGTAATAAAGTTTGAACAGTGCTTGAAATAAAATACAGGTGATATGCGTGTTTTTTACGACCATGTCTGCTCAACGTAGAAATCAACAGATAAACCTTTTCCTACAGAAAAGGCTTTATGTAGTTATAAATTGAATATAACTATGAATTATACAATTAAGTTTACTTCCTCCAAGTGCAAATTGGATCATTGGGACATTTTCACAAGGAAGTTTGCCCAGAATATTTGTTTGTATTAGCATTAATGAGGTCATATTTAAGAAGCTTCATTTTTTTACTTTCACATAACTAGTAAACACGTAATATTTTAACTCAAAAGGAACGTACGACAGACAGAGTACCATTGTGGGAGCTGAGTGTTAGCATTATTTTTACAGTAGAAATTAAATACTAATCGTTTAATGTGATATTAATATCTATTGCTGTTATTGACCTCAGTATTTAAAATTCTCAACCAAAAAGTTATAGTTATCCAATGAACATGCCCATAATAATATCTGTGCAAGTACTAACACTTGCATTAATAACAAGCAGTAATTAAAAAAGACTGACTTAACGTAATGAGAGGACAAGAGTGGCGGAGACTGCATAATAAAGAACTTAACGGACTGTATGATTTACTAGATGTTAAAAAATGAGATCGTAATAACTATGATGGACTGGCCATGTAGCTCGAATGGGAAAAAAGAACCTTGGTTCGTAGTTCGGATGGTAAAAGACCATTGGGAAGACTGAGACGTTGTTGGGAGAATAATATTAGAAGTAGGTGTCAATGATGAAAACTGGCTTGATACAATCCAGAATAGAATTTGTTGGCGAACGTTTGATACTACAACGATGAAATTGCGAGTTCCATAAGTCATAGAGTTAGTTTATTAGTTATTAGTTTCAATAACGATTTAAAGTATAATACATTTAAATTGTCTTTCATAGAGCAAGAAGGGAACTTGAGGAAACAATTATAAATAGGCGTTGGTCAGGGCATAAGTTACAAGTACAATTTTTGAATTTACCCCGTGTAACTGAAAAAAAATCCCTGCTTATGAAAATAGTCATGCTTTGGGATTGAACCCCTAATATTTTGAATAAGCTATTGCTTTACTATAATGACATTTAAGATGAAACTGACCTCAATAACCGAGAAGGATCGCCATTTTGTTTTAGCTAACTTGTTCGTTCGTTTGTCTTATAATAATAATAAATATTTAAGGCTTTAACTGGAATAGGGTTTGAAGGATTTTGGAGGGTATTAGCCAGGGCTTACGTCCAAGGTTTGCTTTAAGGATTTACCCTGTGTGACTGAGAATAATTGCCGATATTAAAAATAGTCATGTTCTAAGATTGTACCCTCGACATTTGAAATGTTAAACTAACGATCTACTATAATAAGTGTTTAAGATGAAATTGTGCTCAAAAGTTGACCCGTTTGTTTTAACTTGTAATAATAATCATTTAAGACTTTGACTGGAATAGGGTAAAAAAGGATCCGGAAAGGTGTCGACCATGGTCTAATAGGTACAATTGTGGAATTTCTCCTGTGTGACCGAAAAAATCCATGGTAATTAAAATTAACAAGCACTGGGATCGATTCCCACGACATTTGAAATGTTAAACCACTAAGTTACATTTGATCATTGATAGTCTTTATAAACGTAGTATTGTGAACTTATACAATGAAAAGAACCAAGAGATTAGCTAACATTTTAATCCGCAGGTGCCGAGTAGTGATATGTATTATAGCTTTGTTCGTCTGAATGAAGATGGAATGTATTTTGGGGAAGGAAACGGGAAACTGACACACATGGTAATTGTTTACTAAAAACTTTATGACATGAGCTGCTGTCAAACGAACGACTTTGAACAGTAGAGGTAAGCGCTTTACCATTAAGCTATTATGACAGTTTTGTAAAAAAGAAAGCAGGACTTTATTCGAACCGAGTGCGCTGACCTGGAGGCTGGCCTTGTACCCAAACACGCGTTTAAAGGTGGCAGAACAGAAGTTTTTCGGTCCCTGTACACTTGTACCAAGTCGGAGCGTTTACGGTGTGTAGATGTTACATCATTGTACCCATGGGTTATGGCGCGTAAAGCCCTTCCTGTAGGTCAACCTAAGGTGTACAGGAAAATTTTTCCCAAGTTAAAGGATTGCAAGGGATTATATGACTGCACGGTTGAACCTCCGACCACGCTTGCAATTACAGTGTTTCCCTACACATGTAACAGCAAACTTATGTTTGGACTTTGTCGCACGTGTATGGAAGAACACAACAACGGAAAATGTGAACACACAAAGGACCAATGGTGCTTTCGCGTGACCTTTTGCACCCCTGAACTAAAAAAAGTCATATCTTGTGGATATAAAATCGACATGATCCATGAGGTATGGCAATACGAAATGCGGGAAGGACTGTTTAAGGATTATGTGAATAAATACCTCACAATGAAACAGGAAGCAAAAGGCTTTCCCCCAGAGTGCGTAACAGAAGAACAAAAACGGGAATACATACGCCAGTACAAAGACCATGAAGAAATCGAAATGAAATACGAAAACGTTAATCTAAATCCTGGTCTGAGGTGGATATCCAAAATCTTATTAAATTCACTTTTCGGTAAATTCGGGCAACGAACCGATTTAACTCAGACAAAAATAGTTAAAGACAGCCAGGCATTATTAAACTTGTTGATGGCTCCTCAATATGAGGTTAGCACCGTGGTCCAAGTCGGAGCTGAAAATCTTATTGTTACATACAAGGACGTGGAAAATGATAACACGCCCCTTCCATTTTCCAACGTTACTTTATCTGCATTTATATCGTCCTGGGCATGATTAAAACTGTATGAACTAATTGAGACTATAGGGTACGATAGAGTTCTCTACGTTGATAGACTCAATTATGTTCATTGAACGAAAAGGTGAAAAACCCCTGCTGACCATTGGAAATTACCTCGGGGAACTCACTAGTGAAATGCCTACCGGCTGGGAAATGTTCCAGTTTATTGGACTGGGACCGAAAAATTACGCGTATTTGATACGCAATTTGGTAACGGGAAGTCAAAGAAATTATAAAAATTCGTGGAATTACCCTGAATTTTCGAACACGGAAAGAAATTGACTTCCAAAATTTTTATGATCTTATAACTAAAAAGACCGAACGCAAAATCATATTTTCCCCGAATAATATCCGGAGAAAGCCAGGGTTTATCATCTTTCAAGAAAATAGTACAAGACACATAATATAACTACAAGTAAACGTCGACTGGTTATACGAGACGTAACTGTCACGGAGTACAAGACTTTCCCCTACAGGTATAAACGAGTGTGTAAGATAAATTATTTCTTTATATGAATGGACGGATAAATGCAAGTGTAGGGAGGCTTGGTCGTGAGCATGATGATATAAAACGGAAATGTACTATAGCAATTCATTAGTAGTAAGCGACATGTTACCACTACAACACCCAGCAACGGTCTTAATAGCAGGCCCCTCCAGGGCCGGAAAAACTAGCTTCGTTACGAAATTACTTAAACATAAGGATAAAATGTTTACTGTGCAGTTTAACAAAATCGTTTGGTGTTACGGAGGGGCAGTTCCAAACATACCGATTCCCAATATTAAGTGATACCATAGAATTCCAGAGATGGATACGTTTAACATTCAACGTAATTCACTAATGATTTTCGATGATCTCATGAATGAAACGAACCGCGACATTGCGAATCTTTTTACCCGGTACGCACATCACAAAAGTCTAACAGTCATCTTTATTGTTCAGAAACTTTTCCCAAAAGGAAAACATGCACGTGATATATCATTGAACGCACATTATCTCGTAGTGTTCAAAAACCCACGTGATAAATTACAAATCGAATACCTCGCAAGACAAGTAATGCCAAGACACAGTAAGGGGGTTGTAGAAGTATTTGAAAAAGCCACTGAAAAACCACATAGTTACCTCATATTTGATTTAAGACACAAGATGCCTTACGACTACGAACGAATATTTTTCCAGATGAAACCATGCATGTCTATGCACATGTAAAAGACATGCATACCCAGATTACCATGAGTTGACATTAAGATGTCAAGCCTACAGCATTACAGGAGAGCTCCGTGCAGTTTGCAAATGCAAAGGTAAGCAACGAAAACGTATTCTCCAAAAAGCATCAGGAGGACTCATACGTACCATTGCTCATGTGGCAAAAAACACAATAAATGGTAACATTCGCTTGTCTGCACGTCAGAAGCTACGTCGCCGTCGGCATAAAAGGACGCTACGTTTTTGTCCCTTGCAAAGAGTAGTATAAAACGACGTCGACGACTACCCCTACATAAAGGTGGTGCATTACTTCCATTGCTATTAGCACCAATTGTAAGCGCAGTCGCTGGGAGTCTGTTTAACCAATAGTATGGACACCTCACAATTTCAAAAAATGATTTTAGTACCCGAACTGGCAACAACACAAATGGTATCCAGCGTCAAATCCACAGAATCACATCAACACGTCTGCAAAGATACTACAACGTACTGATATTACACCGGAAGAAAAATGGAAAGTGTATCAACAGGCTTTGCACAGGTACTTGCAACATACCCCACAAGCACATAAACCAATCGCATTACCCCTACTGGATTCGAAATCAACGTCAGGCACAGCATCTTCATACTCATTATTCCAGTTAATTCTCGATTCGGTTCCAAAAACACTAAGTCCTAGAACAGGTGTCTTATTAAACCTACTGCATGCATCCAATCAAATCAGTTGGGATTCAACAGGTGTGGTCAGTATAGATCAAAGCATTGTTCCCGGTTCCAACATCATTGATCTCGTTAATGAGGTGGTACGAAAACGTGCACCCCGACATCCGATTGGTATTCAGTCGTTTAAGCAGGTTCTCCAGGAAATTAATATTCCCTAAGAACTAGTCAGTTTTCAGTTTGGGGCGGGTGCAGTACACATTCAAAGGGCTGAAAAACGAACTCCTCCAAAGCAAAGGGAAAGGATAAATTAAGGAAACAAATACAAAGTTCCTAAAGTTTAAGTATTATAAAATGTAACCATGTCTCTATCCAAGGTGTATTATACGTATAGCGAACCAGTATCTCTAGGAAGCATAGCGAAACTCAAACGGAAAACGGGTAAGTCTATACGAACCATTAAACAGTGGTTAGTATCGCAAGATGCATATATATTACATGCACCCGTACGTAAAATCTTTCCACGAAAACAATATTATGTTAGTGGACCAAACGAATTACTGCAGATGGATTTAGCAGATATACAAAATGTGGCAAAGTACAATGATGGGTACAGATACATACTATGTTCCATTTATGTGTTTTCACGGTATGCGAGCCGTATTCCTGTTAAAAATAAAACGGGGCCGGTTGTAGCGGAACCCATTACATCTATTTTTAAAACGCTTAAACTACCGTTAGCACTCTGTCAGACAGATTTTGGTACGGAATTTTACAATCAACATGTAAAACGAGTATTTGACAAGTATGAGATCAATCATTACAGTGTACATTCGGAAATGAAAGCTGCTCTTGTTGACCGTTTTATTCGCACACTCAAGGAAAAAATATATAAGTACTTTACTGCTGAAAAAATACGTACTGGTACATTGACATCCTAAACCAACTTGTTCAATGTTATAATCACACAATACGTTCCACAATGAAAATGGCACCAAGTCAGGTAAATGATACAAATGTTAATCGTGTATGGTACACACTCTACGGTACTAAACAAAAACGAAAACCTGTATGTATGTTACGAACTGGTGAGTACGTACGTGTTAGGAAATATAAACATAAACTCGAAAAGTTGTACTTACCCAAATGGTCCCGTGAAATCTTTATTGTAAATAAATGCTAAAAATGTATACCAGTAACATATAAAATCAAAGACTGGAATGGTGACCCTATCAAGGGACGGTTCTACACTCAGGAACAGCAAAAGATGCTTGTAGGAAAGCAAACAACGTACCTCATCGAAAAAGTGTTAAAACGAAGAAAGGGGTGGGTCTGTCAAATGGTTAGGATATCCGGGTAGTATGGATAGTTTGGTACGAAGACAATCTGTTCAGTTAGCAGCATGACGTCAGTCATACAGGCGGACGAGTTTCATGTGACCCTACCGTCCAATGCAAGTGCACATGTATTTAATAATACCACAGCGTCCTATACAGCTAAACTTGTACAACCTATTCATCTCATAGGAAATTGGGTGGTTGGCTTAGCCAGTGCGCGTATACATTGGAGTTTCTATAATTTGCCTCATGATGAGGAAATCATTATTCAAACGCAAGGTAAAAAAAGAACGCAATATAATATTAAAATTCCACATGGGTACTATGATTCGGTACTAACATTGTTGGAAAGTATTCCACAAACACTCAAGGCACAAGAGCGCGAACAGGCACTGAAGGAGGCCAAGGAAAGGGAGGAAGAAAAGGAACGTCTGCGTTTAACCTTGGAGCGGTTACTCAAGGTTACTGTATTAAATAAACAACTCGAAACCGAACTTTGGGTCTGGTGATGAGCATGACCTTGATAATGTTAATGATGATCCACGTAGTTCTGATGTGGATATTGAAAATGCTGTTGATGATCCACGCATGTTGCACTATGATTTTTACACGGAATCGGGTATACATTAAACATAGACGTTATCCTAAACGACATTATGTGATTGTGATGACACCAGGACTGCAAAACCTGCTTGGGTTTAGTCAAAATCCAAACGTTGAAAAACACAGGATACCCTATTTCCCTTATAGTCACCGTAAAAGATCCATCATTACCATTGCAGCACCGTATCAATGCAACCTTGATGCTAATATCCCATCCGAAATTAACGTATGTCTTGATATTGTTAAACCACAGTCGCATATGGGTAAGGTCATCCGTAAAATCAGTGTGCACACGTACCAGTACGGACAAATCCAAGCATATACGTATAATCGTCCGCAATACGTGAAGGTGGAAAAAATATTTTGATACACTTCATGGGGACTTAAAAGATGAACGCGTTCAAAACATGCCATTCCACTTTGGTACGTTAAGCATTACGTTACACTTTAAACGAAAACCATGATATCCGAAAGTACCATGATATCCGAAGATAGTTTCTACATTACACTAAGTTCCAATGCGAGTACACAAACGTATAGTCAAAATTCACCAACACATTTCCGGAACATTCTCAACCACCACATACACCTAAATGATCCAGCATGGACGGTTTGTCTAAGTGAGCTACATATTCCCCTTACGTGTCAAAATGTAATTAATGGGGAAAATATTTACTGGTTCGATATAAAGGATGGTACCAAGGTTAAACACCGTATTACCCCGGGATATTATACTTCCATCCAGCATTTACTGGATGAAATGAATACTATTACTCCATGGATTCAATTTTTCTTTTCCAATACAGTGCAGGTCAAAGCAACAGATAATATACAGGCAATTCGATTATCACACATACTGGCATTACAATTAGGATTTGAACCTACCGTAAATATTCTACAGGTAGGAACCATACAAAAACAACCCTATTTGAGTATTGGGTATCCGCAAAAGGTGTTTGTGTATACGGACCTAATTCAGCCACAATATGTGGGTGATACAACAGCACCATTACTTCGTATTGTTGCCATCAACGATATAAACCATGGTAAAGTACAAACCATTACTTTTGAAAACGTACATTATTTTCCAGTAGCAAAACTAAATTTTGATACCATTGAAATCATACTAAAAGACCATGCCGGACGTGATTTGCCATTCGCATCCGGAACGTTGACGTTGACACTACACTTTACACGTTTCTCAAAATGAAAGTAGCTGTACATCACGGACGTGGAATACCCTATTTCGCAGGACCTGTACATCAACGTGGACATGGTATCGGCAGTTTATTCCATGGACTTTTTCAATTCGCAATGCCATTCATTAAACAGAGTGCAAAGGCTGTGGGTCGACAGGCGCTACAGACAGGAATCCAGGTTGGTGGTCATGTGTTAGAAAATCGTCCTGTTAAAGAATCTGTAAAGGCACGAATGCGGGAGGCGGGATCAAGCTTAAAGATTAAGGCAGAAACTAAGTTGGGTCAGTTGCTTACTGGTAGCGGAAGACGAAGGGCACGTAAACGTAGAGCACCCAGACGAATTGGACCACCAGTAAAGCACCGTAAACGTACAAGTAAAAATCCACGGGACATTTTTAGCTAAACACCATGTCGTTCCTTACATCCGGTAGTAAAGAGTGCTGTACCAATGAGTTCGATTTAGTATCTGTACACATGACAAACCGCTATTGAATCTTCTCGAATGGTGGAATACCGACCCATATCAACAATCACTTCTGAAGGACCTATTGAGTTTGTTATTCCTGGAGATACGTCCGAGTGTATACATCCAGCATACCTTTACCTCTACGTAAGATGTAAAATTCAAACTGCAGAAGGAGGCAATTTAGCAGTAGCTGCAGCAAGTCCACCTGCTATTGCTGGGGATATTGTAGCACCTGTTAATAATTTTCTACATTCATTATTCTCGCAAGTGGATATTTCCCTCAACGATAAGGTTATTTTATCTTCATCAGGTACGTATCCTTACCAAGTCTACCTGGAACCGTACTTAATTACTCGGGCGATGCCTCAAATACCCACCTAACCAGTGCATTATGGTATAAGGATACTGCTGGTCAGTTTAATACGTTAGGTAATGCTAATACAGGCATTCAACAACGTACTGGCTATGTTACTGGGAGTGATCAGTTTGAAATGAAGGGTCGATTGTATACGGATATTGCTAGCATTGATCGTATACTCCCTAATAAGGTATCTCTTCGT
>JAGDQP010067781.1:0-11105 GCA_022664845.1 Lepisma saccharinum
CAGCGCTCTACCAAGTAAGGTACGGCGCTCCGAACAAAACATACTCGTATTGATGTTTATCACATGCACGCATACACACAACTATTCCCCTGGAAAGAGAAAGAGTTTCATTTATCTAGATATTCTCCATTTATAGAGAGAGAGAGGGAGGGAGTGGGAGAGAAATTAGATTTACTGTAACTTCGCAAGCAACACATTTTTCATATTTTCCTAGTAACATCTTTGTAAATTATAAACGTAAATAACATTTTTTCAGAAATTATAAGCCTAAAGCATTACTATTGTGCCCCATTTTTAAGAACTGATACAACAAGACGTTTTCTCTTGTCTTTCGTGTTTAACATTACTGTTGTATGGAATATTTGATTCATTAAGAAACAAATAATTACCTAACAACCATAGATTTCAAAGTTGATTTTCGTTTTTCTATGCTCGGTAAGAATCTTTTCTACTGAACAATTTAAATTGGACCTTTCAGTTTATTTTTAACAAGTGGTTCAACTAAAGTGAACATAATGTTAGGTTCCCTGTTTTGGTGTTTGAACTGCGTCTCTCTCAATTTATTTGCTACATACTACAAGAAATCATAAATATCTTTCCAGAACCCAGAACATGTGATCATGTGTTCTGTTAAAGAAAATTCCAACCCTTGGTCGTTCACGGACATACTCTCAGAATCACACATCGCCCACTCTACGTTATTTGGGTGGCCTATCTTCTAGGCTTAGAGAAAAATTGTATATAATAAAGTCATGTATACATGATATTGCCCACCATAATACATTTTCTCTATCACTTCTCATATTTTCGTTGTGCAGTAAAAGAAGGATTGACCTATGCAAATTTACCAAGTTTTATGAACTAGATTTATCAGCACTAAATCAAAAAAAAACAAACAACGTCGATGGATCAGAACTTGAAAGTGATTGTACGTGTTTATTTAACTGTAGGTGTATTAACTGTGATTTATGCAACCTGTTCGTGTATGATTCTCTGCAGCAGTCTTTGTTATTTGAAGTCCTTCATCAAGTGAAGAAACTCATTGAACTACCATTTATACTAATCAACATGCCAGAGGTTTTTAGGTTGATATCTTTCGGCCACTTTCTCCCAAACAAAATTTAATGTTTAATTACGAAATTATCAAATATTTTAGTGCGACAAGATTCCAAAACAACACAAAACACCACTTTTTGTGGATTGTTTACCATCATATTTATTTACTTTATTGTAAGGAGAATTAAAATCTAGCCACAATTTAAGGTTAACCATCTCAATAAAAATGATCACATTGCATCAAAATATGTCAACTAGATTATAAAACAAAAGAAACAACATTGTTTATAGTTCTCTACTAGCCATTTGTTTTTAAAAAAGGAGAAAACAATCAAAAATATTTTGTAACCCCGTGTATCTATTCATCAACTTTATTTGAAATGAAATAACAGAGTAAGTCTGAGATATAATCTTTTATTAAGTGTAAATCTGAGATTTGTCTAGAGATATAAGATCTACGATCTACTCTAATATTTGTCTCAAGCCAAAAATCTGGTCCAAAATGGATCTATTTCTTCTAGATCCGCATTGGTGATCTTCAAATATTTCATCCACGTATACGCTTATGCAAGTTAGCAAGATATTACTCAGTACTTTGTAACATGTTGGAAGTAACGACAATCCACTGTAATTAATACAGTCCGATTTATCGCCTTTTTTATAAACCAGAAATATTATTGAGGTTTTCTATTCATTTGGAAGCTCCTCGTTTCTCCATACCGTTTGTCAATTTATGCAGTTACTTGACAAGTGCCGCACCTCCCGCTTTAATTAATTCGGCTGGAATATTGTCTATTCCTGGTGATCTGAAAATTTTCAATTTCTTTACCGACATTTCGACCTCGATCTCGCTACGTTCGGCTATCCACGGTTTTGCTATACAGATTTTAAATTCTTCTTTTTTCTCTCCATTGTGTACATTAAGAAGTTTGGCAAATTAATTTTTGCACACATCGATAGTATTAGTCCGATCCGCTTGACGATCTCCGTGTTCTTTTTTAATCATCCCTTATCTAGGCTGGTAACATTTTCTTAACGAGTCTCTCCTTTGTAAATTTACTCCTTTGTACATATCTCGTAAGTTATTTGTCTTGCAGTCAGATATTCTCGATTTTTGTTTCTGAAATCGCGAGTGGCGTGACGTTTTGCGTTACTGTAGTGTTTGGTATTCGCTTCGCTTTTATTACTTAGCCATCGCTGCTTTGCTTGTTTTCGTTCCTCATGAAGCTTAAGGCATTCTTTACCAAACCAAGGCTTGTTTCTCTGGTGTTTCTTCTCACCTACAAGTTCCTTCGCTGCGCACTTCATTGTATCAGGAATTGCCTCCCACATCTTACTTACATCAATTTCATTATTAATGTCATCTTTATTACTACTTAAGTTGGTTAAGATTTCGAAACTATTTGATACTTCCATTTCGTAATCTGCTCTTACGCTCGGATTATCTAATCGTTTAACTTTGAACTTCAGTTGTGTTGGGATATCAATAATATATGAATACTTAATAATGCTTATGTTGTCTTGACAATGACTTCGGTTTTGAATATGTCCTTGTAATGATCACATGTATACAGATTCTTTGGCATACTAATAAATAGTTAAAAATATGCATATTGGCCTTTGATCATTAATTAAATATTATACATACAACAAACTTTACTAATACTAATAATGGAGACGATGTAAATTTCGAACCCACCGAGACCAGCCAGATATCTATAACGCAAGAATCTAGATTGACGAAGATTTGAACCTACGAGACATAAGGTTTAAGAGGTAAACTTGAACTCACTGAAGCCATATGTTATATCTATAGAACGTCTATAGAACATCTATGGAACATCGATCTAGAACGATCTATAGAACATCTAACTAAAGAAGATTTGTAAAGTAAAATGGCTAATACAACATTAACATCCAATTTTTGTGATAGATATGAAGAAAAGATAAACTCCAGATTTGACCACCTAGTTTCAGCAAGTAATCTAGACTGGATACGACTCCAAGCAAAGAAGATATTACTCCAACAGTTAGATTACGACAAGTTCCAACCAGAGTCAATCACTTTTCACATACAATTTTTGAATTTAACAGTTGTATATACGTATAAGGATATTAGAACGCCGATGAAGCCAAACGCCGAGAATACCCCCAAGAGAAGAGGGTTAAAGTGAAATAGAAGCAAAGAAGACTCCTATATAATGAATATGATGATGATCTATATCATGCTGATGACGATGTGGATCGATATGATGAAAATTACGATAGTGATCGATATGCTGACTTATTTATTTGATGATAACAATCCGGATCGATTTGATGAGTCTATGAGATGACAATGGATACAATAGAATTGGATAAACATGCAATAAATCTTAGAATAATTTAATTCTTTGAATATAAGGTAACTTTGGTTTACCGAGAGGAGGAGTGGTTGTTGGTATAACAATGATATATAAATGATGTATACTTAATAATGCTTATGATGTCTTGACAGAGACTTCGGTTTTTAATATGTCCTTGTAATGATCACATGTATACAGATTCCTTGGTATACTAATAAACAGTTAGGAATATGCATATTGGCCTTTGATAACAAAATATTATGTATACATACAACAAACTTTACTAGTACTAATAAGTTGTTTTGATCTTACCTTCTCTGCTCGCGATGCATAAACTTCTCCCTTACTTTTGTGATCCCTAACTGATGGCTGGTGCCACCTTCCGCTCCTCTGAAGATCTCATGTCCATTATGTTGGTGTGTCCTCGTCCAATACATAATCGATCTGGTTGAGAGTTTTGCCATCCGGAGATACCCATGTGTATTTGTGTAAGTCTTTGTGTTAAAAGTATGTACTCTTTACTAGTAGGTTTCTCGACATCGCGAAAATTATCAGTCTCTCTCCATTGTTGTTGGTGATTTCGTGAAGGCTGTATCTGCCTATAGCAGGTCTATATTTTTCCTATCTCCCTACCTTAGCGTTGAAATCACCCAACACAATTTTCTTATTTTACTTAGGTAATCAGTCAAACAATCTTTCTAGCTCCTCGTAAAATGTATCTTTGTCTTTGTTGTTATCCTAATCGATCGGAGCATGGGCATTTATTAAAACCGTGTTGCCTCATCGAGTACGTATTGTAACATACGATAGTCTTTCGTTTACAAATTCTATATTCTGAATCGTCGGAAGGATACTGGCCTTAATAAGGAATCCTGTTCCGAAATCGTGAGACTGTGTTTCCCCTCAGTAGAAGCTATACTTCTCCCGTCGGTGCTATCTTGACCCTCCCACCGGACTTCTTGTGCCGGGTATGTCTGATATATCGAGCTCGTACTTCTCGGTCTAGCGTACCTCCACCTGAAGAGCGCCCGTTTTGTATCATGTTCGTACGTGCCTATTCTAAGTTCTTTCTTAATTCTGTTCTTGGAGCCCATTGAAGCAGTACCCGTCCAGAGATCCGAATAAGGGACTAGTTAACCTCTGGAATATTTTACCCCAGGAGAATCCATGAAGCATATGTTACTATTTCTTGACATGCTTTAGCGGTGTAGAGTTGTCAGCTCTAAGACCTCAACTGAAAGAAAATAGTTTCTTGATCATAATTTTTAGCTTTAAGTATAAATAACTTGGTAATTTTTACATATTATTACAATATGTAATGATAAAGGTTTAGATCACTTTAAGAGTTTTAAAACGGCGTCAGCACCCTATCTTTAAGTATAAGTGAGTTATGTGATTGTTATGCAACTGACACGGTATTGTTCAGCGTCGAAGCAATGACACTAGTCTGAAGAATCTCTGGCTGATTGTCAAAGGGAGCGTCGATATGTTAGGATTGAGTCCTCAATACATCGTTCAAATATTAGCAGTGAGTCTGAGGAAGGGTTTTACCTATAAATATCGACTGGTGTTCCTTATGACTAATTATGTTCGTAGTAAGTAAGTTTATTGATAAGCATGTTAGGAGGGTAAAGTTACGAAAATGGACGACATTTCTTTGCTATACGATCGAGTTACAATGGAAGTTATTCAATTAGACGTCACTAGACATTGAGTCCGTGGAACACGTGGTCTGTGTGTGACAAACATAAATGTTTTTGCATTGCTGGACGTGTGAGTTATTTGTTTTCGTTATTTTATAATCATTTTTAGATTAGCTAATGCATCCACAAATTGCAAATGGGTATTCCACGTGTTCGTATCTTACAGGTTATTCCTAATGCTGCTATACATATGTCTACAAATATGTATTTGCCTTTTACTCAGAAACTTCGAAGAAGGTTAGAATGTACATTTCCGGTTTCATGGGTTGTGTTTTAGTTATTAATATGTATTGCAATAAAATACATAGCTATCATATTTTCATTAAACGTTAAAAATCTGCATTATGACAAGACATGTAGTATTACTTTAAAAAACCACAAAGAACAATTTGCTGAACTTTATACATTAACAAACTCTCTTCAGGTAATGCAAACACTATTTTTATATTTACGTCTAGGAACATAACGATAGAGTTGAATGTAGAAAAGAAAACAAAAGGTAGAATTCGTACAGATACTACTACTTTCATCGTGTTTCCAGGTGTTCTAAAGGCAGTTTTCTTTCATGAGTTTTCAGCCTTCACAAATTTCATGTTAAATTGCTGGAAAATCTTATACTTTCTTTCAAGAAGTGAACTCTGAAATCATATCATTCTTCGTGTCCGTAACGAAATTTGTATTGTATGGATTAACAAATATTTTGTGCTTGTCCAATGTTAATTTGACAATCATTTTCTCTTTCTTTTCATCAAAACTTCATTCAAATAGCACATAAAACTTAAAAGCAATCCTGTTAAAAGCAACCCAAAAGCGCTTAGGAGTTGAGATTTGTGCAGAAGCCTGAAAGATCCATCCCCACGCAACTTAAATTTTGTATCTCTAATAACTTCTTGTTCCCATTTAAGCAATATCCCAGAATAATCACACATTTCAATGACATTTACAAAGGATTCCACAAGTGGAGAGCCCCGTCTTAATATGTAAAATAACGGAAAGTATGAAAAATGTTCATTTGCAATATGAAGAAGTGACTTTCCATCGGAATTTGTGAATTCTTCATTCTTCATTAAGTATTGTGTAACAGACTCAACCCAAAAGAAAGCGTAATTTCGTGTCTGTTTAACTTTCTGATAGCCTTCAGTTGATGAATACACTGAAGACCACTTGTCGTATATTATTTTTATAGTTAAGTCTTTAGAGTCTGAAAATAGACTTCGAACAGCAGCAACTCCTCCAAATTCCACACCTGAATCAACCATTTCCTTCATACTATTGATTGGTTTAAGTTTCTTTGGGTGAGTTAAGAACCCAAAGAATGAAGCTTGGTAACAAATGTTAAGGACAAAGGCACATAAAAGCCAAAGAGCAAACAGCAATTTGAAACCATCAACCCTAAAAGATGAATTTATAGACATTCCCAGCAATATTTGAAGGTGGCGAAGAAAGTGGATTTCGACTGAGATATTGTCTCGTGAAAACATTTTTTTGCTGATGAATGTGTACATGGAAATTAATATATAAATAACTATAGTTAGAGCCCAACAAACCGGTTGGAATGGGAAGAATATATTCATCCAGAGAGGATAAGTATCAGGTGAAGGAACTACCCAGACTGCGTTAACAAATGATTTGCTTGAAATCATTTCCATCTTGAAATATTTATCAGTTATTATAGGATAGCAAGGATTTAAGCTTCCTTCGACCTTTCCGACTTCCACTTGTTCTAGTATTCCCGTCAAGCTTCCATTAGTATCCCATCTACATATTAAGTTTAAGCTAAAATTTAGTTTTTGAGACAAAGTAGTTGCTAATTTCCCCGACTGTCCTCTCAAAATGACTGAACCATTTGTTGGTGTATCGATTACTACGTATGGTGGCACATGTTTTATTTCAAATGTCAAAGGGCAGCCGTGTAAGTTCCTAATCTTATTCGGAAACAAGTCTCTCATTGCTATAAATCTATCTTCTATCCAATTATCCATAAGGGTTTCGCCTATTTTAGATTTACATCTCTTTTCCTCAAAGGGAAAGAAAGTAAATACTGCTATCGATGAAGTTTTAAAATTATATTCAAGACTACTTTTGAAATGTCCTTGAAAAGCAACTAATACAATCACATTCAAAATATCTTCTCGTGAGCAAACTTCAATTATTTCTCTGGTTCTTCTTATTACGTCGTTGCTGTCTATGATGACAACTAAGAGTTTTGAATTTGGGTTCCATATGAAACTATTTTTTCTTCTCATTACAGTTGCTTCGAACATGCTAGTGTCTCTAACAAACAACATGTAATCAACACTTTCTCTTCCATGAATGAACTTTGACTGAGAAGCTTCTTCAAATGACATCATCTTTGAAGTATTCATTTCTGAAACTAGAATTGCATTTTCGTACTGTTCCAAAATTGGATTTATTATATCTGTGTTTGTTCCCTCTTCTAAGACTATCAATGTCCTTGTTGTAGCGAAGTAATGTTTCAAAATATGTCTGACACATTTAATGATCTTACCAGAAGTCAATTGTAGAGAATGGTCTAATGATATCCATCCATTTGCAGTTTTAACTCTTGCATATACACATGCAGAGAAAATTATTAAGAATGCTTTCGACATCATTTTGGAAATGTTTCGTCTGCAAAAGGAAAAGATAATTTTATAAATATAACGAAATAATATAATCGTAATTCCTAGAGAAATAATCGTACGTGCGAGGTGAACAATAGCTGTTAATTCATTTTGCATCTACCACAATCCACAGCAGGACAATCAACAGAAAGGAACTTGCTGGTAAGTTAATGTGTTGTACTGTCGTCGTCAAAAAACGTGACTGATTGATTGAATTTTATTAACACTATAAACGTTGCTATGAACTGTTCCAGTACGTCTATCACAGTTCCAGTTTCTATCTGTTATTAATGGCAGTTAAAATTCTGTGGTAAAATTAATAGGCTGTGACTAGGGTTGCCAGGTATAATGTTAATATGGGACAGGTCATTACAGTTAACTCAAGAAAATTTAATCGTCCTGATGGTTATGTAATTCTCGCAACACCAACAAGCAAGAAAATAAATAGAGAAAAAACTCAAGATAACATTTAGAAATACACAAGGGTGGATTTCGGCATCCTGCTGTAACCCATAATACTTCCATTTTTGTTCTGTCGTTAACAAAAATATTTTACAAAATCGGTTGTAATAAAATTTAAATGTTCTGTCAACTAATTGTTAAAGCTATCAATACATAGTGCCTGACTGCATAAGCTCTCACAAGCATTGTCATGTCATATATCTTCATGCATGACCAGAGGATTCTCTTTTCAGAGAAACCTCTTCGGGGAATACAGTTCCGAAGGTATTTTTGAAGTCTCCAAGGAATCGGTTCGATATGCTATTATATTAATCTTTTAGAACATTTCTGGCGTATATTTGCGTGATCTGGGAACAATACTTCCGGTTTCTTCCGAAAGAAATGCAATCGGGACCGAATTTGATACTTTCCGGCTCAGGCCTACACACAGGATGAACCGGCCTGAAAACTGAGAAATTGCGTTCGAAACCTACTTTTCTGGCTAGGCCGAGTTTTCCGGAATACTATCGTATCTCATCGGGCTGGGCCGGGCGAGTCGAGCCGAGAGGCGGGATTTCCCTAATTTATACATGAGAAAACATTGCACTATAAAGTTTGCTAAATTTTTTGCTAGTCGTTAAATTTCTTCTGTTTACCGGGCAAACCGTACAGCAGTTTAAAAAAACATCCATTATCCCACTAATCAGAAGTCTTAACAAGTTTGTTTACTAAAGTTTCCTAAATTCGTAAATAAACTTTATTTTACATACACCATTCCGGTAACTTTGAATTCGCCCGTTACGTTTAAATGAGTGCAATGCTTGTTAAAATCCATAAACATCCCTGCCCTAGGTGTGATTTTAAACCTCGACCTTGGAGACGTTAGCCTAACGCCTCAGACCACATTTTTACATTATTTTCTTTAGTTCACAATGGTTCGTGGTGTCATCAAATCTTGGAATGTTAATTGAACTCATTTCCCGACGTCATAGAATCAGTAGCGGATTAAGGGCGGAGCCAATGGAGCCCAGGCTCCGGGGCCCCCAAAAATCAGGTTGAGTCAGGGGGCCCCCAAAAATCCCTCTCTTTAATACTAAAATATAGCAATCAACTTTTTATACTATAGACTTCAGACCCATGCTAATTTTTTTCCCGCTCGCTACGCTCGCGGTATTGCTAGGCTTAAGTCTTCTGCGTCTTCACGATACTTATTTTGTGAGGGAGTGAGCTATTTTCGGCTCGTGCCTGCAAACATCAGACTTTGGTGGCACCGCCGGGCGTGGATAAGTAAATTGATTGGTGCGATGAAGAATGTCGTTTGGTCAATGTTCTGCGGTTGAAGACAAGAAGAGCGTGCCGTGTGCAAAACTTCAGACGGAGCGGAGCATTATGTTTTTCTATTAGTAGGACGAGGAAGACTTTTTGAGAAAACAAATAATGTCCAGTGAAGACGCATATGGAAATAACACAAATGACCGTCAAGCAAGATACTAAGAATCTGACATTAGTTCTGAGTTTTTATTTTACCTAGAGATAAGGTAAGGATAATTTCCTTAATTAATTTTGGAAGGGCACTTCAAACATTTTGGAAAAAAATTTATAATTGATTTGAGTGTGCTTCTAATTTCATACATATGATAGTGGAAAGTGAAGGGAAACTTTATTTTGAAGAATATGTATTTAATACGTGCACGGAACAGTGAGTTACATAAACAAATGCAGATGCAGTAACCAAATAGGCCTACGTCCTTTTTTAAGCAAATACCTTTACTTGCAAAGCTGCGTGTTTACCTTTAACGACGAGACAAACATTTAAGTACAACAATCGAAAGACCCCCAATGTTCCGCTGTACGTGAGTGACGTCATCGATAAGAAAAGTAGGGCTCACATTAGAATCTGGTTCTACCAAATTGAAAATTTACAGGTAGAATAGGATATTTTTGCTAGTTTCTGAGCGATTACAGGCTAACCAACGTAGCAGTAGTTATTTTCTTTGGCAAATCTAGTTTATTAGTTACAATCACAGGCTAACCTACGTGTCAATCAATGTTTTCTTGGCCAACTCTAGTTCCGAAGTGGCGATTACAGGCTAACGAACGTGGCAGTCAGAAGCTAATCCAACCGAACATAAGCTAACTTAACCTATCGTAACTTAAACTAGCCTAACCTAACCTAAACTAGCCTAACCTAACCTAAACTAGGCTAACCTTACCTGAAAATGTGGGAAAATTTGTAAATTATAATAAGTCCTGTTATCATAAAGACAGTCATATGATAATGTAAGTAACATGTCGGGGCAGTATGAAGGAGTGCCAGCTCATGTTAAACGTCTTAATGATTTAGCTGAATTTGTCCCTCTAAACCCTGTAGGAAAAGCTGATGTTGAATCATGCGAAATTGCAGTCAATTACTTCAGTCTTCTCCACCTGATATATAATTTCTTTAGTTCGTCAACACACCGATGGCATTTGCTAGAGGAAGGAATTAACGAAACAAACAAAACACTGGAAACTTTGAAAACTTTGTCTGGAACAAGGTGGTCTGCTAACAGCAATGCAGCACGTTTTGTCAGGAAATATTTTGCCACTATAAAGAATGTGTTAGCATCCATCACAGAAGATCCAATGGAAAACAGTGAAACACGTCAGGATGCGAGAAACATTTTGCAGAAGGTGGCTACTCTTGAAACCTATTTAATGTCAACATTATGGGATGTTATTTTAAGCAGAATGGATAAAACTAGTCAGTATCTCCAAAATGAAAACATGGAGCTAGGAACTGCGGTCAATGTACTTGAGTCCTTGATCAGTTACGTTTCTTCCCTTACAGAAAAGTTTGCCGAAATGGAAAAATCTGTGAAATCAGAGTGGACTGCAGAAGTACAGTGATGAAATGAAAAGAAAAATCTGTAGAAAGAAACATTTTGACGAAAGTG
>JAGDQP010067783.1:0-11105 GCA_022664845.1 Lepisma saccharinum
CCCTTTTCTATCATTTGTGAAAATTCTGTGATTGGGCTAAAGAAGTCATAACTTTTGAACCCCTTCACCGAGTTTGACGTGTGTACACTGTTTGAAAGATATTGAAGCGTAGATTATGATTCCGCAAGCTTCAGCCACCTATATGGTCTGGGGGTAAGTGCTATCACCCGAAATGTGAAATTCTGATATATTTTTTTCTCTCAAACGTCCCTAGGGGGTCCCAGAAAGGTCGTACTGATTCAATTTTTTTTTCTGTGTCTTAGTATGGCAAAGAGCTTTCAAATGCAAGTTCAAGCATCTAAATCGGGCTTATAGTTCACTAGTTTAGCTGTTTATATGTGAATGCCACTAACAGACTCGTTTCTTAGCGTCAATCGAAGAACTACCGTTCTTCGTGAAACAGACCAATATGATACCTAAACTTGGAGGGAACTGCAATACAGCTTAAGAAAATTGTGTTCTATTGACTATCATAACAAAAAGATGACGCTGTTATATTACCATGTATGGACATAGAATGCATTGTGTGTTTGCAAGAATTTTGTAATGAAAATAAAGGAATAAAGCTACGGAATTATGAAGGGAAAAAATTATCTCTATGAAGAAAGTTTCCATCTATAACATTAAAATTATTAGTATCAAATCAGTCAATAATTTTTAGGGTGATGTTTACACTTTGAAAAAGTAGTATGGAATTTTTAACATGTTTTACATACTGGAACGAAAATAAGACACTCGAGCTTTAAAATCGAACTTCTTTCTTTCCCTCCCCCACCTTCCTCTCTCCCCTGTCTGTATATATGGGTATATGCTGCTGTTCTTATTGTTTTAGTCATAGGAAAAACAATAGCTATTGTTAGTCAATTTTGTAGGTAGTGCCGTAAGGTTACACATTTTGCGAGAAAACGTAGGTAATTCTATGTCTAAATAGTTGATTTCATTAAATTTTACAATGGAACATAATATATAATAACAGTAGAGGAAATCAGAAAATGGGAGGATATTTGTGGCAACACTGTTGTTTGAAGAGGATGGTCATCTTTTTCAGCTTCCGGAGAGCCAAAAGTGAGATCTCTGGACCTCCAAGATGATCAATCATCGTCATCATGTGATTTTTTCTTGTGGATGCCCTCAGCTATAGACGTTTCGGCTGGTATTTCACAGGTGATCATAAAGAGGCTTCGTCACACGCACACAAGCCGCGTGTGAACACAAAATACATTCTCCTCTGACTGAATATTACCCTGAGATAATTATATCTATGTATATGAGCGTATAGGTATTTACCTGGTTTTAAGGCGTGGACTTCACACTCCAGAAAAATATTGCTACAGGTCAAATATATATTAAAGCATATACAAGGAGCATCCAACAGTTTTTCTCCTGACCAGCTTAGGGAAGTCCTGGGAAGTTGATTTTGCACCATGTTTCCTTGTAAAATATTAAAATCTTTGTGATTATAGCGGTCATTTATTGTTATGTTATCTTGTAAATGAGCTTTTTGGCTGCCCAAACTCTTCTAATGCACTGCTGACTGACCTCCTGGTCATCATCAAATAGAACTCCTGGAATATTTCCTCTCGCGTTCTAAGAGGAAAGAAGTATCATACGCTAAATCTGGAGAATAGTGTGGATTAGACAGGATTTGGCTTGTCAATTATCGTGAAACGCTATCTATTGCAGCTGCCCGTTATGCGTCGTTTCTGGATTAAAGTGAGCACACTTTATCGTACTCACTCCTGCAACATAATAAAAATAAACACTGTAAGGATACAATTTTGAGTATTTTACAAGGAGATGGAAACAATACAATACGAAGTACTTAAAGTTATGTAATTTTCGAGAGTTTGGGCTCGAGAAGAGCAGAGGAGAAGTTACAATGTTATGCTGTATTAGGAGTGATCCCGCAACACTGAAGGGACAAAAAGCCTCAAGTCTCTTTCCTTTAAGGTAACGTGGACAGTAAAGACAACACTTACACTCGTTAAAGCTAAAATAATTAAATTTGTCACCAGTGTTTGATGGCGTATGAATAAACCGTCCAACATATTTATCCTAATGACTCTCTTTTCTTTGCTGGTGGGCGTGTAAACTACCTTCTTCCGATACTACTGGTTTAAGACTTCCCTAACATCATTAAGGGAAACACGTTTTGGACGCTGGTCGTATACATGTAGAATGTACATTGTATGCTGAGAATCATAGAATTTAAGTCAATCATATTGATTAGAAAACATAATAAATTTGTAAAGGACAATAAATTCTGAAACATACACAGTTTTAGAACGAAATAACGAACACAACTATTTTATATGTTCCTTCCCTCTCTTCCATACCATCATACGAGAAAAAGATGATAAGTGAATTTCGTGATAGTGATCTATACCGACAATGTTAAAAGAATTCAGCTCTATCATCAGTAGCCACGCCCATCAACACACAAAAGAGAGATCCGTTGCTATGGATACGTTGTGACGTGTATAATAATACAACATTGCCAAATTAAATTTCTTAGACAACTGCGTACATGACGGGTGCTCTTACGCGCTTGGTGGCTTGCAAAATGGTACATTAATCAACAGGCAGCACTCACCAATACTGAAACACTGCAACGTTGTAATCTCTCGTCTTCACTATCATCGATTCAAGCTGTTCACTCTACTAGCCTTGACCCAAACACTCGAAACACCGATAGTAGTGTTCTAAACAGAGTACTTAAAAGTGACTTCCACTGTAGCCTTCATGTTATTGAAGGAGTTATAGTTTCTAAAAGTAGAAAAAGAAAAGTCTTTTTAAAAATTTATAACTAGTTTTATTGGTTACTCTGTTTTAGTACAATATTATTGAATCTTTCATGTGGAATTCTGATAATTATTGCTGGGAGCCCAGAAGCCGAAACAGGAAGATACGGTACAAGTTGGGAAGTGCGATATTCTTCACCAACTTTTCATTGTTAAGACCAGCACCATAAAGCTGGGAAATAACAGGAATTACGTAGTCATCCTGAATCAGAAATGTATTTAAGGGATGTCCACGGGTCTCCCCGATATATTCAAATATTTATGCAAAGTTACCATAATTTTAGGTGTTGTTATTTTTTATGGAAGCCTAAATTTCCCATACAGACCCCAGCGAAGATCCGAAATCATCCCGAAATCAACTTCTGGATACGTGCCTGTCCTTATTCTTTCTAAATATTAAATATTTCAATCATTTTTTTTTGTGATGTCATTTCTATGGATTTTTGTTGTTGATTGAATTATAACACTACCTCAACAGGAAAATGACTATCACCTCATTCTACTCCATTCGAGATTATGATGATAAGTTTTCTGCCCGGAGGCAGGGCTATGACCCAAAGTTTCTGAACAAGATGAACAGATGCTGGTTTCCATTGTTTTTCATCGGCTGAAGATACATTGTAAGATCGTGACCTACAGCAGGCTTGGAATCACTCGTATCTTCACCGGGTATTGAACTTGAAACTCTTTGATTCCAAGATACAGTGTAATACCAAAATACGTTAGTAGTAAAAAAACAAACAAAAAAACACACACACACACACAAAGACGTTTGTATATATGAGAATTGGGAGTAAAACAGAAGACCTGTTTAAGTTTGTATTAATTAATTACAATAAGTCTGGATTTAATTCAAATATTTTGAGTCCATTAACTTTTGTGACTATGTCCGCCGCACGGCTATTGAAACAAAAGAAGCTAATTAAAGAAGTGGGATACAAAGAGCCAGAACTTACAGTGAAGTTACCATCCCTGCAGTCAGCATTGACACCACGCAATGTGAAATCCCATTGGAATGGCCCTTGTGCATAGAGTTGGAATCCACTGAACTTTCCCAACGTCAATTCGAAAACAACGATTTCTTCACCTTATGTCTTATATACATAACAACAACAATAACAAAAGAAAGATTTTGGAAGGAATCGGTCCTGGCGTTACTCAAGGCACCATCTTTGAATTTGCCTGGGGTGTGACCAAAAGGAAAACTCAGTGAAGTGGGAGTCGAACCCGGATGTTGACGATTACAAAGCAAACACTGTACTAACCAGGCCCGTAGCCAGAGAGGGGTAAAGCCCCCTGAAGGCATAGCTTGCCCCCAAACACAACAGTGAAATATGTTTTGCACACATTATGGTGTAAAAGGCACAGGTTGGAAGCAGAAGCTCTGTAAAAACAACAACAACAAATAAACAAACAAAAAAAACAAACAAATTGGTTTGGAATTGCATTATCTTTTCCGTTCGCCGTCTTATTTCTATACGCATCTGACTTACGTTTGTCTTCTAATTAACGCATATAACCTCTTATTTTTCAACGACATTCTGGTCTTCTTAGAACCGCTTTTCTTCCTTCCTTTTTTTAACTTAATAGTTACCATCTTCCTTATTCTGACATAGAAATACGGACAAAATATTTAAGATCAGTTACCTTAACCTTTTCCAAATGCAACGAAAGAAAAAGACTTTACTATCACAGGGTTCCAGAATTAGAAAAATGTCTTGAGTAAAGACAAGGGTCTGTTACCACAAAGAAGATCTGGACACTTACAAGTGGTAGGTCTAAGAGTTATCTATGATAACTTCGAAGGTCTCATAGGTACTCTTGAGGAAGTGAGAGAAAATCGAACAGAATTCAGTGAGGACGATATTGTTAAGCATAATGAAGAGGTTCAATTTCAGATTCGCCCTGGTACTTATGAAAATGACATTAGAAATTCTATAGTCAGCTAATAAAGCATTCCATTCACGTTATTCAGGTCTGATGGATAGTAATATACAGCTGTAACGTAAACATTATCACAAGAAAGAAAAATTGAAACTTTAAGTGCAATTATAGAACACTCTTACCATTTGCTGAAAGAAGAAACAGGAAAAGCCAGTGACGCTGAAATAGCTGCAAGAAGAGAAATCTAACAAGGAATCCTTCCGTACGTGACAATGGAGTTCGGGAATCAAACCAATATCAAATGATAGTGCAACACAGGATGCAAATGTTAGTCCTAAATTCGAGGTCATTCTTTAGATATGAGGTCAGAACAGTACCTTATACATATGATTATCCTGTCCTTACAAGGATCAGAACTTGGAAAGCATTTGACATAGAGCTTTCAAAAAGCGAGGTAGGGGAAGTGTATATTCTGAATTGATTCATGATACAGGGGTAAGCAGTGATGTCCAGAAAATATCTGTATGGGGAGTAGACTTTAAAAATTCAATGAAAAATGTATTTTATATAGATACGTTCTGAACGCCCAGATCGTAATATAGACTTTTCCTACTTCATTTTTTTAAATTTAAGTTTTACGTCAAATACTTTCCGAGATATGAGCTTTGTAAGGACTGAATTAACATAATAGTTCGTTAAGCACCATTGTGAACTTATATCTCCAGAACAACTACGAATTCGGGACTAAAATTTGGTACACTTAAGTTTTCTGTGATGAGCTTAGATTTCAACTTTGTTTTATTCCTGGACTCCACTGTCACGTCCGGAAGGTTCCCTCGTGAGTTCAAAGCTGTGAGATTTCATCGTAATAGAAAACATTGGAAAAGGAAAGTCTTCGAAACCCATAAGTCGGGTATTCTATTCTGTTTTAAATACTGTTTAAATGAACTGAACATCAGATTTTCAAGCAATGAGTTTTTAAAGTCGATTCACGCTGCAGGGAAACTCCACACCACGCTGCAGGGAAGATGACAAATTGTAGTACTTGAAATAGTTGGAAAATTAAAAAGCAAAGAGCAGCATTTGAAGATACCTGCAAAATGTTAGCAACAGTATAAACATTTTCTTGGAGGACCGCTATGTATGAGTCCACATTATCTGTCCTTACAAATATAGACACTCCTAGAAGGCGAAGTGTGATAGGTACAAGACAAGCTAATTTTACCTACTTGGCATTTTGTAATTATTTTGTTACAGATGCGTAAATTGCTCAGTTATAAAACAACATAAATATCAAAGGTACACAGTTTGTATACTTATTAAAACTAAAGTGGAATTTAGTGTATGATCATATTTGTTACCCAGCCCTTTGATTCCATTGTGATAGAGACATTGTCCCCTTAATATCTCAATCGCTCCCCTCAACAGCAGATTCCGGTTACGGGCCTGGATGATACTTATAATATTTATGCAATCTAAAAAGAGATTTCTCTAAGTAACGAGTTGCAAACAGCGTTACAGCAAGGAAGGTCCTTGGAGTCTGAAGTAGTCAAAATTGTTTTTTAAAGAAAGAAAGATAAAGCTTTCGGTGTCTTTTTTTTTTTTTTAACGAAATTACGGTTTCTGGTTTATTTATGGTTCTGTATAATTTGTACAAAAGATAAGAGCTCATATTAACAAAATGAAGTGGATAATTTTGAAGTTCAAAGAATGTACAATATAGAAACAACATATAAAATTTATTATCGACCATTTTCCATGAATCTGGGTGTGTATTTAAATACAAGGATATATAAACAAACTCTACGAATGGTTAAGAGAAACAGAAAAAAAGGCATTAAAGAAGGAGACGAAAAGAAAAACAACAACAAAGTTTGAATTTTAAAAGCAACACCAAAAACCTGGGTTTTGAACGAGAACCAAGTTCATAAATAGAACCAGTTAAAAAAAACTGTATTATTTTTGCTACAGTCCAAAATAATAATTTTCTGTGAACCTTTCTAGTCTGAAGGTTGGTTGAAATGACTTTTGCATATATGAAAATCTTTATTTTTATGCAGGATCAGGCACCACCAACTAGACTAAGAATCAATTTAGGATTTCCGGATATACCACAGTAGAAACGCATGGTCTCTCCAAATTTTGAAAGTAGTACATAACAATGACCTAAAATAAATAAATTAATAATAATAAAAAAGACTGTCAATGAAATTGTAAAAGAAGGGAGAGTCAATAAAACTATTACAGAACAGCTGTGAGTGGAACACACACGTATGTGCATTGTTATTAAATTAGTTGAAATCAAGGAAGTGTTAGTTGACCTCACAACCAGCCAAGCAGACCTACCAAGAAGAACTAAGCCGCATTAGTCATTTCTTAGAACCAGGAGCAGACTTCCAACCAGGAAACTCCTACAAACGAATAAAGTATTTTAAAAAAGAAAGGAAACGAATTATTATTATTATTAAAGATTTGCCCTCAGTACTTAGACACAGTGGCCAAAATAAAAATAAAGAAATTAAAAGAACTCTTCACGGCAGGCGACGACCAGAGGCAAAGAAAGTAACAGCGGTTGAAACCATAAAAAAACAACAATTACTACCGAATGAATATGCCAGTCATTTCAAAATTCTTGTCGTAAAAGTAATAAATAAAAAGATTCTCTTGTAAGAGTGGTCATTGAGAAGGTAGAAACAAAAGACAAACGCTAATTCATCATTCAACACACGTGTATCTCTCCTATACAATGGCTCCATCAATGATGATAATGGACCCTCTATATTGAAAATTATCCACATTCTTTCATGGATGCCACCTTTGATTGATCATCTAAAGTTGATCTAGTTCTTTGGCTGAACAATTACGTCACATATATAACACGTGTGTGAAGGAATCCATCCAATAGCACGAGTTGAAAGTCCTTTTCTCTTATGACATTGACTGATTTACGTTCTCGATTATATAGAGTGCTCATCAGGAGCTCTTACAGATTAAGGTATACCGTAAGAGTGTTAATCTTTCATTTTGCTTAGTCGCCAGCAGCATGAATTCTTAATGAAGGTCATATCTTTTTGTGTTAGAATGGGACACGTTGAATAGCAGTATTTAAGACTCGAATGCATCCTAAATGAATATTTTGGTTTGCATTGCATGTGACTATGATATAGTTCATTAAGTCAAACTTTATCATGTTTATTTGTAGGGAGATGTACAGACAAACAATATGATGGGGACTAATTCTACGCTACATGAAAAATAGAAATAAATATCTTAGCAAATATGCAGTCCATAACAAACAATTTTAGAATAAATCAACTTTCAAAATTGTTAAAATTCCAATTTAACCACCTATCAGACGATCTAGTTTTAAACTGCCCTCTAGTGAGTGCGTTCTTAGAATGTTTTCTAAATGAGAATTATCTTTACCTGAATCTAATCTCTTTGCTCTTTATAATTAGTTCACAAAGTTACAACAAATTCAACGAGTTCGATATCTATTCGGCTATTCCTTTACTTTGAAAATGAAAGCATGTTTGTCAGTAAAAGCTAAGAGAATACTTATGTGATTGTCAGCTGTGGTTCTGACATTAAAACTAAATTTTTACCGATAGAATTTTTCACCGAACTCGCATGACAGGTAACTCCTAAATTTTGCATATGAGACTAATTAGAACGGAAGATCCCATTTACCGATAGAAGAGTGTCTGCATTACAGAGCGATTAAATTACATTTGTGTAAAAGAGGTAACTCTTCTTTTTCTAGGTTTTGCAGGTACGATTACCGGGACCTTCATCCTTAGCGCTCGTCGTAGAATAAGCAGATACTGCTTAGGTTAATTTTGACGATTTGAAATGTTACCAAAATGTCAATAAATAACAACAGAATTGTGACAGTTAAATGCATATACTGAAAAATTCATATACAGTTAAATGCGTATACCATTCACTTCTCATAAGTATTACCACTGCAAACGAGATAGAAAGCTCGCCGATAGTGTCTTACTTTTCATTAAATTCTACTGGCCACCTGGTCACTAGCTACTAAAAAAACTTCCTATTGGGTACTGAATAGTGTCTTCCTACCCCTCATTAAGCTGCGACTCCGCCCTCGCGTCTACAGATGTCAGCAGTCCACAGTCGGCGGAATCTAGTCGGGGGACTGTTCTAAAATGCTACCACAAGGCTTCAGCACTGGGCATTCTATTTGGATGATCAATGTTCCGTTGCAAAAATTGTTGCGAGACCTTTCCAACAACACATCAACCACCTTATTAACCCTAGTAGTTCCTGAGTTGAAAATTCCCCCCGGAACTCTGGACCTGTCCCTGCGAACTAGATGCATGAATGATACGGGTGTAAAGTAGTCACGCCGAGACATTTTCAACGGCATCTCAACCACATTCCTATTCCTAGTAATTCCTGGGTTGAAAGTGTTCTACAATCGGACAGAACGCTTCTATAACGTTTTACAACACTTGCTACTGAAGCCTAATAAGTAAAATTGAGGACATTGCCGGACGACGGGCACATAGACCTATGTGCCCTTTTCCCGGCAATCTCTCTAAACGATCCGCCATGTTTTTTTTATACATGTTCTGCAAATTTCAAGTTAATATCTTTATTCGTTAGCTTGGCAGAAAGAAATATGTAGAAAAGTTTCCGCAAGTGAAAACTGTCGTCTTGCTTTGGGACCCTGCTGGCGGACAAAACCTCAACTCGACAATGATAAAGTTTTGTTCATGGTCCAGCAATGTGTTTTATGTAGAACTTATGCACATGCTTTCTGTCAGAGGCTAATCATTTACACAGTGCGACAGAAAGATTGGTCTAGTCAGATCACATATAAAAATAAGTGAATTAGCCCATCACCGATTGAAAGTGAATGGTAGAAATTAGTGCCATAGCGAGAACGGTGCCTAAAATGTTTTTGGGCGGCCACTTTATATCCAAGGTAGCGACTTTTTCAAAATGTTGCAATATTTTCCTAAACTACTCTTGATAATACACCTTTATGCCATTGTATTTCTAGCGCAAACTGTGTTGAAAATGTTTTCTGGCGGCCATTTTGAATCCAGGTGGTGACTTTTCGAAATGTTGTAATATTTTCTTAAACTACTCTTGATAATACATCTTTATGCGAAATTTCGTATCTCTAGCTCAAACGGGGTTGAAAATGTTTTTGGCGGCCATTTTGAATCCAAGATGATGACTTTTTCAAAATGATGTAATATTTTCCTCAACTACTCTTGATAATATACTTTTATGACAAATTTCGTATCTCTAGCTGAAACGGTGTTGAATATTAATTTTGGAGTCCTTCATTTTGGATCCAAGATGGCGTCTTTGGAGACATTTTGTAATATTTTCGTAACTTAATGGTGATGATATACTGTCATACCAAGTTTCGTTTTTCTATCTCCATCCGCTTAGGCTGTGTATTTGATAAAAAAATCATTTTGGTGGCCATTTTGCATCCAAGATGGCGACTTTTTCAACATTTTGAAATATTTTCTTAATGTGCTGGTGATGATGTACCGTCACACCAAATTTCGTTTTTCTAGCTTTAGCCGTTTAGGCTGTGGCACCATGAAATCTTTGATTGCCGGAAGAAGGGCACATAACATGCATACACAATTTTCACTATATTTTCACGCAGACTTTGAATTCTATCAGGTTAGTTAACAGTTTTCAAATCTGATTCTATACGCTTTATACTGGTGTCAACGACATAAATATTCTTTCATAAACTTCTTGGTAATATTCAACCTAAATCTTTATCAGCTGTTTACCAAAAAGGCGTTTTTGCACTATGTGCCCTTCTTCCGGAAATGTCCTCAATTGTTCCAGCTGGGATAAATAATCTTATAGTCGGCGGAGACAAGTTAAAATTCTGATTCTCTTAAGCAATTTAAAAAAAAAATTAAAATATATTAGGAAACTCATTATATAGGCTTACTGTTAATTGTTCAATTTTAATCCTGATTAGTTGAAGGACTCTATCTTTCCGGGACCTCAGATGGTCCTGTTGCACCTAAATATGTAAACCCTAAGTAAGACTTTGTCCGCGCTTCGTACTATGACAAATGGATTCCTTTTTACCTGAGTCCATGAGTACAACTATTATATTTTGGGAATAATCAATACAGTGGCAGTTTAAATGCGAAAGGAAACGGATAAGTGCTCTGGAAGGCAACATCTTAGAGTACTGCAGAAGTGAAAATGCTTCAAAGAAGTACACTGAAAAGTTTTAGAAGTACTTATTTGTTGACATTATATTGCAAGATCCCGCGTATATTTCGAACAGGTGGATATTACGTAAACAAAAAAAATCATTATATAGATGTTCTCGGGATATCAGCCAGGTGAAGTCCGACGATAGAGCCGACGTTTCAAGAACAGACATTGTTCTCATCTTCAGGA
>JAGDQP010067786.1:0-11104 GCA_022664845.1 Lepisma saccharinum
GATTTTTGTGTAACAATGATATATAATGGAAATTAATAAAGTTTAATTTACGATTCTTCATAAATTGTAAAATATTACAGTAAATGTTACAGGCCTTGTTGAGCTGATTTTTGGCAAGACATAAACATACTTGTTGATATTTATTATCAATGAATTTTACAGAATTTTTAATTTTACTACCTGTACGATGTTGTTGTTTTATAATCCAATCGTAGTTATTACATACTATTTGACCTGATACAACTTCATCATGTTTGATATTAATATATTTATCTTTAAAGTTTCAAATTATTTCATGGAAATAATTCATAAAATTTTGACCCAATATTAATAAATGAGGGCTGTTTTTTTACTGCTAAAGTTTCTTTAGTAATACAATAATACAATTACGTTATAGAAATACGTAATAACCAAACGTTAAGTTGCAAAACTCCTTTTACATTGATGAATTTACCATCTGCTGTTCTAATTTTTATTTGTTCAGCTTTAACAATATCTAATTTTAGAATGGGTGCTCATTTTTTAGTTTTTGATAAAATCCATGAATTAATAATAAGCAAGTTGCCCCAGTATCTAATAGTGCTGTAAAACTTTTATTCACAATAATTACACTTATAAAATTATTTGTATTATGTATATTTTCTTTGAGTTCATTAGCCTCATAATTTATTACTTTTTGAAGTAATACTTGGTTACCATTTTGTTGTGCTTTCCGTTTTGTTTCTTGTTCTTTTAGAAGTTCAGCTTTTTTTTCTTCCGTACAACGATAAAGCTTTAAATTTGCCAGATTTTCTTTTCTCTGCACATTATCGGTTAACGAAGTTATTGTTGCTACATTTCTATATATTTGTGTAACTATATATGGACCTTCAAATAGAATAAAAAACTTAGCTATTTTATGATCTATCGCTGAGCTCAAATGATGAAGTTTACGATATACAAAGTCATTAATTTGGATATTATCTTTACCATTTTGACGACCTTTGCTTTTTAAACGACGAATTACGATGTTAGAATTTTGTTTATTACTTACACCTAATGCACTGAGTATACGAGTTACAGTCATAACAGGGCTAGTTTAAAAATAATTATTGTGGAGCTGCATCTTGATATGAATTAATAGTATTATTCATGAAATAAACGACTTGATCTAAATATTTATGCCATGTTGTATGATCTTTATTGCAATATGTACGTAGAATTCGACCTATTTCCCTATCATATATTTCGATGGGATTACCTTCTGGGTGGTATATTGTTGTGTAGATGTGTTTAATATTATTTTCTTGCATGAAATTTTGCCATTGTTCTGCTGTGTCCATTATGTGATAATACTTTGTTCAGTAGACCATAATGCTTAAAATATTCTTTTAGTTTCAGTATTATCTCTTTAGTATTAGCTTTGCGTAATGCATATAACATAATGAATTTAGATGCTACATCTACGATGGATAATATATAAGTATATGTATCGGATGTTGGTAATTTGCCAATCAAGTCTATTCATATCAAATCTAATGGTTTTCGAGAAATTACAGATAATTCTTTACGCTTGATACCTCTTCAATCTGGCTTTGTTTCGTGACAGATGTTACAATTGTCTATATGAGCTTTTACATCATTCCTCATATGATTCCATTGTAGATGTTTTCTTATTGTTTTTAATGTTCGTTTAACACCAAAATGTCCCATTTTGTTATGATATTGTTTTAGTATTGTCAGGACATTGTTTTGGGCACTACTATCTTCCAAATATGTTCTTTACCATTACCAGTCCAAAGAACTTCTTTCTCCCATTTATATAATCATGTTCTCATTTTAACTATAGGTTGGAGCTTTGCATTTTCTAGTATAGGTCGCAAATATTCATCGTCATCATATGAAATATCTAAATCCGTCAAATTAAAATTGATTAAAATTCACAAAATGTATCTGATCTGCAAGTCCTATTGGTGCCCTACTTAAAGCATCAGCAATTTTATTTAGCTCTGCTGGTAAAGAGCAAAACATCAACGTTGTATTCTTGCAATTTTAATGCCCATCTGAAAATTCTAGAATTCCACTGTTTTTTTTTATCCATTTCAAACAATTGTGGTCTGTATAAACAGTGAAGAATTTACCTTTAAAAATTGGGAATCTTTTTCTATTGTAAATAGTATGGCTAATCATTCTCTTTCCGTAATAGAATATTCTCTTTCATTATCTTTCAAAAGACGACTAGCATATTGAATTATAGACTTTTCATTAATTTCACCCTGGCCTAAATATCCTGCTATTCCTACTGTTGAAGCGTCAACCACTATATAAAAGGGTTTATTAAAGTCTGGTTGAGCAAGGACTGGACTATTAACTAAAAGTCTCTTCATTTCTAAAAATTGCCTTTTCATGGGCATCTGTCCAAATCCATTTCTCACCTTTTCTTAATAGTTGGTAAAAGGAAGACATTATATTGGCATATTGGTTTATAAACTTTTGTCTCCAGTTACATATCCCAATCTATCGTTGTAACTGGTGTTTGCTAGATGGCCTAGGATATTTAATAATTGCATCGTTCTTATGCGGATCGATAGCTATACCATATCCATTAATGACGTGTCCTAAGCAAGAGATCTGTGTAAGCGCAAATTTACATTTTTTAAAGTTTTATAGTCATACCATAATATTCAAACGTCTTGAATATCATTTCGAGTTTCTTCACATGATCTTCAAATGTGGATGAGAAACAACATGTATCATCAACATATATTTTCAACCAGTTTTGAGTGTGTAGTCCAAACATAGTGTTCATCATTGCAATAAAAATCGCAACAGAACTCACCAATCCAAATGGGAGATGTTGAAATTGAAATTGGTGACTGCCAAATCTAAAAACTGTATACTGTCTACTCCGTTTACTCAACTTCACCTGAAAATATGCCAAAGAAAGGTCTAATTTTGTAAAATATTTTCCTCCAAGGTAGCTTGATAATAAATATGACATGTCATCTACTTGAATTTTTGGGCGTTCAACATATTTGTTCAATTTTCGTAGATCTAAAACTGGACGTACTGTTCCATCTGACTTGTCTACCACATGTAGCATATCATTATGTATACTATTAGCTGGTTCTATGATTCCCCATTTTATCATTTTTTGTGTGTGTATCAATCTAACCATTCTCCAAAAGACATAAAGCAGGAATTCTGCCAGGATTTTAAGTTTGGGGGATGAAACTGAAATTGTGAGGTGTGACTAGAATTTTGCAGGGTTTTCATCGAATTTTTAAAATTCAGGGCGTGTGCTTGAGAATTTGGACCGGTGACAGAATCTCTCTGTATACAAGGCAAACAAAAAATTGTCTCATTATTGAAACATCTGTCTTTTTTTGTTTGGTTAAAATGTATTTTTGTCGGTTATTTTAACTTTTAATATTGTACGATTTTCATGTATCTTGAAATAATATTTGTATAAAACCTACTGAACCAGGGACCAGAGACCCGATCATTGGAGTTTGGTAATTATATACAAACTATGTGTAACAATTCAACAACAGAATAGAGAGTATAGCATTTTTAGTAAATTACTTTCAAAATAAAGAACTGTGAGATATTAAATTCATTGCTTCAATATTCGTAACGATTAGTTGAAAAAAGAGGGCTACGATAATGTTAGAGTCCAGAGGCTATTTTGTGATAGCCCTGATTCAATAACAATATTTTTATTACTAATAAATTCAAAACATATGAATTCGAATGTGCATTGATTTAATCTATTTTCTTTCAGAACTTTGTCCGTTAAATGCACTATGAATGTAAGTTTAATTTGGAGCACACCACAACTTTTTGAGGTCAGAGCGTCCTTGTGTCCCTCCGTACAATGACCCTGCCTTCTGAGTGAAGAAACCTTTAATACTTCGATACATCAACTATTCTTTGATGCATAAAGTTATTTTTTAAAGTATTGCTTTTCTTTTAGCAGGAGATGGGCACAATATAATTCTACTTCGGTTTCTATGCAAGGATATATCACTGTGCTTCGCGTGGGGATATGAACTTCCAAAAAGATGAAAAAATGTGATTAGGGAAGATGATGAGGGAAAACTGAAAGATTCATAGCACTGAAATCCGAACTGACTGTCCACGGGTTTGAATTTTATCTATGACCTTTAGACATCTAATGCTCAGGCCAGAATAGGAGAGGATAAATAATACGGGAAGGTGTCGGGCAGGGACTAAGTTTAAGGTACCATCTCGGGAATTGCTTAGTGTGAGTGAGCAAAAACCGCAGTCAGGATGGTCGGCCATTTGGATTTAAGCCACGTTTTCCCGAATGCTAAGCCTACGTTGTACGTACCACTATTCGCTCCCATGGCTTTGAATCTGACATCTGCAACAATCTAACTTAAATACTCCCAAACAGCACAGGATGTCGCGATAATGTCGGCCCAATTCTGTGCCAACCATGATCGATATTGGACGCATTCACGGGACTAAGGTAGCACTAAGCGCTAAGAGACCATTTTAATTGTATTTTTTGCTACCTAAAGGCAAACCAATAAGATTCAAGTCTTAGTCTCCATTGAATGCACCCATTGGCAGGTAATGGGCCAATATTGGGCCGATACTTGCCCGATATCCTGTGCTGTTAGGGATGTGTTCTGTTTTTGAAACATTGTATACGGTACTGATAAAGTGTATTATGCCGAGCAAGTAAGACGGAACCCGTGTGGTGCAATGGAGAAAAGCAGTCCATTCCATGTTCAATTTCTCTTACTTGTCCATTATTAAATAGCAGACAAGGATGTTATTTGCAGAGAGAAAGCCGAAAGTTTCGTTGGACCTTTTGTAAAAATGTTGGGCAACTTAATTTTTATATGACCCATTTTTGTAACCATGGATTTCGGCCTCTCACGATATGAGTAAAATGCAGTTTAAAATCTACAAAAATCCATGCTCGAGGCTGGATTTGAACCTGTAAGTTCATGAACAGTGGCCCAGCGCCTTAATCTACACAGCTACCGAGGACGGCTTGAACTTTTGTGTTTTTCCTAGCAGCTGACTCATTTATTTCTCGTCATGAGCATGCTTTCCTGTAATATACTATTTTCTGCGTTACCGATTGGTGTAGTTAAGAACAGTATAAACTCAACTATTTCCGGAGACGTTTGTCTTTCTGTGCGCGCGGTGATGAGCTCAATTCCCGCTAGGAGCCATTGAACGGAGTGGTTCGGAGCTCACTTTAACAAAAGAAGCTGTAGATCTTTAGAAACTCAACAGCTCGTTACGGACATTAATAACAAGTCAATCAATCTTTCAAAGCAGTTTCCCCTATCTCTTCCAGTGGCAAATAACACGAATGAGAAGAGTCACCAAACAGTTCATTTTTTTAGTACGAGTCTTTGACAAATTAAATAATCTTGACTGAAATTAACACTGTCGACAATGTTGTTAGTGTCATCACGTTTCTAAATGAAAATGACATCACACATGACATGTAAATGTTGCTACATTGAGGATTAGAGGCAAAAACGATAAAATTATTCGCTGTGCAATATCTATAGAGAGCAGCTTCTGTGCTTTAAAACCTCGGAGTTTGTTTCATTCTCCCGTGAAGAAGAAAAACCTACTAACATCCGTATTTCATTTTAATATTGTGGTTATGTTTTTGAATATAACAAACACAGCTGCTAATGAAACGTTTCTCACATTAATACTAAAAAGTATTTTTTTCCCCTCGGGGGCTATAATAAACATGACAAGCTATTCAAACTGTTGAAAAAAAATTAGGCGTATTAGCATGTTTCTGTGTGAGAAACATTTCTGCTAATTAATGACCTCGTTATAAACATTGCACTTATATCAAAATAAACTTGCAAAAGTGTGTATCAAGCAACATAAACAAATGAAGCACAAATTTCAACTTTTCCTGCTGTATTTGTAAGTACCAAAGGACAAAAATTTGAGACTGACTCATTCGAAAAAAAATGTAGTCGCTTCTTGACTGACTTTGGGCGCATTCAACGGACCAAGCTCTGAGAGAGGACTTTAATCTTATTGGTTTGCCTATATAGGTAGCAACCAATACGATTAAAATTGATATATTTGAACACCATGGCTTGCCGGAAGAATTTAGATACCACCTTCATTACTAGTGTAGGTCTATGTAAAATTCGTGGAAAGAAATACAAAATCTATTCAGTAATAAACCGCACTGCAGTCATACGAAAGCTAGGGGACGAATAACGGGCGGAGATAGGTGAGTCAAGCGCGAGCTGGAATGACAAGCACTGCGTTGCGTTAGTAAACGTACTCCCTGTATATAAAATGCATTTCAGCGACGCACTGCTCTATAAATATTGTAAAACAGTTATAGATATGTGTATTGTTGGCACGATAATCCTAAAAAATATTCACTGATCTTAAACTTTTTTTTTTTAGGAACTGTGTGAGAAAGGTAACTGAAGTACTTAAATATACACATTGTAAAGCAAAATAGTAAAGACTTCAGGATATATTTACTCTTAGAAATAAAGATTATTTTAATATTCCCCGTAACAACTTTCTTATGGAAATATCAATTATAATAATCGTTTATTTGCAAGCTCTAGCCTTCTCAAAGTCTTTACTTAAGCTCATTCACAATGTCACACAATATGTTGAAGGGGCTGTTGAGTAGCTTTTTCGAAAGAACCGTATAAAACCACGATTCCTAGAAATGTGTGAAAATCAATGTTAAATTGGACGGTTATGTTGCAGGCCGCGGTAGCTAAGTACCTCTACCTCTTAAGAGTTGCAATGAAAAACCTACAAACGTGAACAAACGTTGATTTCTTAAGTGCATTACATGGTAAAGTGACTTCGCTAGTAAAATCTTTATAACGGAAACGCATCTACTTATATTATACATTTGTTCTTCGATATGAAAAGGGTGAAAGGAAGTTTTGACCTTGAGGGTTTGTAATCTAAAGGCTAATTCACACATACGGTGCCGTGCCTCTGCTATGCCCCAACAGTGCCGTCTTGAAAAGAGAACATCCCGGTCGCAATAACAACATCTTCCTGCTTGAAATCCATCCTTGGAACTGGTGTAGAGCAGCACGCCATGGGAATGGCTCCTTGTGTGTGAATGGTCGCGGCCATGGCACGGACGGAGCATGCAGGGAAACGAACACGGCACCGTATGTGTGAATCAGCCTTAAGTGCACCATCAAAATATTTTTTTACTCTATTCCACTATTTACTATATTTATATAATACCATTCCAGTTGTATTAAGAACAGGAAAGTATTATTTAAGGCAACAGGATCAGAATATACCGTACTTAAAATATACCTACGGCACCTTTAAAATGCGAAATAAAGGAGTTGCTTTTCAAAATTTCGCTTGAAAGCAGCCGACAGTATCCGTTATGCATCTTTCGTGTTGAATGAAAGTTAAGAAGATATTCAATAGAAGAAGACTGAAGGAGGAAGGGTGGGGGGAAGTGGGTTAATCTTCTCACGCATCTGGAGTTGATGGAGAATTACACAAGCATGCTCTTTTTTTTCTTCTCTTTCTTCTAAATCCGCTTCGATCCAAAGATATTTAGATGTTATTTCTCTCACAGTCTCAAAGGAAATTTCTGTATCACAAAGACATCTTAACGTTTTTATAATCAAAAGATCCTAAATTCTCCTAAATTTCTTGTATTTTAGTACGTTTGAATACCGTTTTCGACATTTCAGCAAAACGGTTTCGAAAACAAGTGTTATACTAGCTGTTGCAGAGAGATTGAAAACGATAACCATGGAATTATTGTAATTTTAAATACAAAAAAGTTACCCCACAATGTTTGTCCTTTTCATTAACTACCTAACTGCCCGTCCGTTGGTGAGGAGGTAAAAAAAAACATTAGGATCATTCATCCATTCGCGTGTGTTTCTTGTTGATTTCATTGTTTTGTAATTAGTTATTTCTGATTCGACACTGAGGTACTACGCTATATTACTTGCACTACCACCTTTCACTAATCTGACACCACCCGATGCATAAATATTTAACTGAGGAAAACGTACAAATAGTGATTTTCTGTAGAATATTTTTGTTGCTAAAATAAAAACAACCGCCTCATCTCCGCACATGGATTCGCACAGTCTATTTAATATCACTTCATTATCAATGTCATTTAAAACATATTTCTCACCGTCCTTGCGTAATTCCTGAAAATCCGTTTTTCTCTTACTACCGTTACCATACAGAAACCATAAATTTTTCGTTAATTTCTAAAAAAAAATTTTTTTGTTTATGCATGAATAAAAGCAAAAGCATAAGGCGTGCTCTCATAAGTCTTGTTTATTATTTTTTGGAGTTATTTCGGTGTTTGAATACTTTTTCTCAAGCTAATGTTTCGTGATCCTGTCTGCACTGTTGATTTGCTTTCTGTCAAATATACACATTTCATAGTACAAATCGAACTGAGATCTCTTGAGAAACCTTTAAACTGATAACCGTTACCGTATTATGCTTAATAAGACGTATCATCTTTATAGCACTGTTGACGAAGTTGGTCACAGCATCGTTCGTGCGAATGGTTCAATTTAATAAATAGTGACAAATATGTAGGTCGAAAATTACGTTACAAACTACGATTGACGAGTCTGTTGATATGCATAGATTCACCTTTATTCCTGAACACGAAAATATAATTTCGTACTAATGCTTTGTAATCAAACAATTTCTGTCGAAGCCAGATACTGACAAGCTGAAATTGATTATAGCAGAATACCAACTGTTTTAAAGGAACTTTTTTTTTAAACAATAATCAAACGAACTGTCAGTTTGTAACTTTGTTCCATAAATTAGAGAGACGAAAAAAAGAAAGCATTGGAAAGTTAACTTTATTTCCAAGGCAACACAAAGTTGTTGTTTTTTTTTCATCAGAAAAAGTGAACAGAATTGGATAAAAATTTCCGATATAATGATTTTTTTTTCGTCTCAATTTCTCCCCCCCCCCCCTCTTTATCTGTTCATATTTTTCAACACTAAACTTCCATTCCCCCACCCATTGATCTCTTCACAGTATCGCGGCTGTCATCAAGAGTTCGTAAATGAAGGGAGAAATATGATCATAAAATCGATAAGAGGCGCTAAGCCTAAAAAATCATGACTTTGTAGTGCAGTTTGATGAAGTGTTTGAACAGATCAGCCATGAACTATATACTCGCTGCAGATGAGTTAGTATGATTTCGTCAGTTTGAACTGGTTTTTTGCCGATGAACTTGCATGAAGTTGTAAGATTTCTTGTTCGAAATGTGTTTACGGTGTCGAGCTATCTCCAGACATTATCAGCATCTGTTTCCCCCCCCCCCACACACACACACTGTGGGTTGAAAGGAGGAGTTCGGAATTTATAGGTGATACTAAATGAAGTAATTGACAAGGAAAATAGGAACAGAGTATGCAATAATTTGGAAGTTTATGACTTCTGTTCCCGTTGCTTCTGATAATTTAACAAGCCTCTACTCCTTAAGAAAGTGTCTTCATCCATACTCTGCCAAGGGAAATGGACACTTTACATTGAGGCGATGATAAATAAATAAATAAAAAAAAGGAATTTTATGTCTACCCTTTCATACATATTTATTGAAAAATCAAACATATTCTTGTCTATGTTTATATCATAGAAGAAGGATTCAGAAAATGCATTAATTTGCTAATTGTTTGTTGTTCTTATATGAGGACATTACGCAAAAGAAAACTTTTAATACATATTTCATTTCTTGTCTTATGAACACGCGCCAATGACGACACTGACAAGGAAAGTATTCCGGTGCGAACAGGATTTTTTTTTTAAGTATATGTATTCGTAACCCGATGCTGCAAAGTAATTCGACCGTGTAATGCCTCGTTTTTTCAGCTAGAGGTCGTTAAAGTTTGGAGCAAGGTGGAGACAGTGGGTGCAACGACTCCCGTAGTTTCGGTTTGAACAGGCATTTATCACTCAAAATATCTACATGAACATACCTGACAGTGCTGGCAAAGATTGTAAACCCACTCTACCGTGTAACAAATAGTTTGGCAGATATAGGCCCATATTATTTGTCTTCACAAATGCACGTGAGGGTTTTCTACAAACTGAGTAAAACAGAAGGGAGGATCACAATAGGCACACAGAACAAAAGCCACATCAGGACAACCTTCAAAAGCACACTCCAACAATTATACTAATCTAAAAAAATCTGAATTTTGGGGGCGGGGTTCGAACCCCAGGACACCTCACTATGTACGTCCCTATCTATCCGTAACTGTCAGCAAATTCAAGAGTGGAAATAAAATGGGAGTTGACACCGTGCCCATGGAGGGTGATTTTGTAGGTTGCTCTGTGTGTCTATTTTGATTCTCCCTTCTGTTTTACCCACTTTGTAGAAAAGCCTCGCTTGCATGTGAAGACATACTGGCCTAGACCGCTCGACCACCTGGATCGGCTCCACTGAGCTACGGCGGCTCGGTTCACATTTCATGATATTAGATATTAACTATTTCGTTTTCGAAATGCAGCTACGGTCTAAGTTAACTCGAATACATTCGCTGATGACATAATCCTGTTTACTTCAGGTGTTGAACTAGAAATCAGAATGAAAGACCTGGAAATTTGGAAATCAGACTTAATACGAATTTAAGTAAAATAAAAGTAATGTACAATCAACATACTGAAAAGAAGGGAATAAAAATTTCACTGAGAGACAACAGGCATAGTTGATGAGCATGTTTACGTAGGGCAGCTCAGAACATCGAATGAAAAGATGATTGTTGAAATAAATAGAAGATTTAAAATGGCGTGGAGCTCGTTTGAATAACTAAACTTTATTTTCAAGAGCAAACTACCAATGTGTCTGAAGCGTAAAGTCTGTGATGACTTGCGGATGTGAAACATGGACATTGAATGCGCAAACGACTCAAAAATTAAAAGTTACACAAAGAGAAATGGAGAGATGCATGTTAGGAATAAGTCGGCGGACAAGAAGACAAATGAATTGATTCGCTCGCCAACGAAGGTAGAAGATGGAATGAAGACTGTGAAGAAGATGAAGTGGAGATAGATCGGTCACATTATAGCTAGACGAGCAGATGGAAGATGGGTGACAAA
>JAGDQP010067788.1:0-11104 GCA_022664845.1 Lepisma saccharinum
AAAGTGAATCACTACCGACCGATTTCTCTCTTAAATAGTGATACAAAAATAATAAGTAGATGTATTGCGGCCAGATTGTCACTACACATGGACAAATTACTGGGTAACTTACAATTTGCAGCTATTAAAAGTAAGAGTATTTTTGAGTTATTACTTACTATCAGAGACTGTATTACCATCTCAAACGAGTGTAATTTATCTACCGCTATTGTTAACTTAGATTTCCAAAATGCATTTAATATTAACCACTCATATTTGTGGCACGTATTACAACGATTTGGGTTTAGCAAAAGATTTATAAAATTGATAAAGTACTTATATAAAGATGCTGTTACAAAATTAAATATAAACAGTCATATAACGTTACCCATTAAGGCAATTACTGGACTACGCCAAGGCTGCCCTATAACTTTACAACTCTTTGTTTTAGCATTAACACCATTTTTAATTTTGATGCAACAACAGTTAACTGAGTTAAATATTACAGGGCCATCATTAAAGGTATGTGGTTTCGCAGATGATGTGACAGTGTTTATATCTTCTTTAGAAGATTATGAGAAAATGCTAACAAGTATCACGAAATACGAGCAAGTATCAGGCTCTATTTTGAATTATAAAAAATCTAAAATATTAGTATTAAATAATAAAATTGAATTCCCAGTTAATGCACAGATACCGATAGAAGACAGAGTAAAAGTACTTGGTATATATTTTACAAAAAACATTAAAGACACAACACAATATAATTTAGATTTGATTATTAATAGAATAAGACATTTGAGCTTACGAAATTTAAGTAGAGTATTATGTTTATATTCTCGTGCAAGATATTTAAATATGTTCATTTTAAGCAAACTTTGGTATATAGCAAGTGTCTTGGCGTTGCCCAAAATCGATGGTAAAAAAATTCAAAGTATATGTGCATGGTTTTTGTGGAGAAACTATGTATTTAGAGTTAGATACGCTGATCTTTGCCAAAGTTACGAGCGCGGTGGACTAAACCTTACAAATGTTTACTACAAAACACAAAGTTTATATATCCGAAGGTCAATCGCCTTATTCACTGAAGCAAAAGACAGTGTAACGAAAAGATTATTGTTAACAACCGTGATGTGACCTTTCCTTTAGCTATACACGATTTGCCACACGGTTGTGTTTATCTAAGAAGTATCTTGACAGCTTATCTGTATAACCGAACAAATCGCGAGGTAGATAACATGACGTGTAAGCAATGGTACGAGTCCTTTCAGTCAACACTAGCGCCTCCTATCAAGCTAGAACAACAAGAACCAAATTATAACTGGACACGGATGTGGCACAATGCCAATGTAAGAGGTATTGGAGCAAACGAAAAAACAACTTGGTTCACGGTCATACACAACATTATAGATACAAAATATAAAAGACATAAGTGTGGGTTTAGCATATAGATAAAATATGTATACAACGTGGTGCAGACGATACTTTAGAACATCGCATTACGTCATGCACTCAAAGTAAAAAGATATGGTACAAATTACAAAAATTCCTGGGATATGTTACAAGGCAACCACCTGTAGCAATTAATATTAAGATGATTACTAGACCAGATTATGCCTTTTTCCCACAAACAAAGAATAATGCGATAAATTGGTTCATTGCACAGACATTAATACATATCATGTCGATTCAATCTGAACATGATCCAGGTTTCTATATACAATATTTAATTAGGAAATATTCATTGTTACAATGTGAGATGAGAGTAAAATATTATGCTAGATTTATAGAACATACTTTGAATAGGGAAGTAGAATTGTAAAAAATAAATAAAAAAAAGTAAAAACATGTGATGTAAAATGTGTAGCTAACGTATTAGTGAAATAGGCAATGTATTAATGAAATAGAAATAAAAAAAGTTTAAAATAAAAAAAATAGGTAAGGCATTGGACTAGGAATTCAGTGGTCCCGGGTTCGGTACTCGTTCACATTATTTTTTTTAGAAAAGAGTTTAACTTTTTCTTTGGAATTGGTTATTTTGAATTGTTGTTGTTTAATTTATTTATACCTGTAATCTCATTTAATGTTTTACATAATCTATTCTTTTCTGTTTACTTTGATTCTGTAGTCTAATTCAGATTTAATAAACAAATAGTAAAAAAAAATGGGTAAAGCATTGGACTTGTGATTCATTGGTCCCGGGTTCGGTATTCGTTCATCTAAAGTTTTTTTTTATCATTTCCTTTCTGCTTTCAAAAAAAGCTCTGCTTTTGCAATTAGACTTTTTTCTTAATTTTAGGTGAATAAAACAAGACATACTTTAAACATTTCATAAAATTCACAGACATAGGTTGAAAAAAGTCAGGTTAGGTTATTGTTTCAAACTGTCGCAACATATTAAACTGTCAAGATATTGTTATGGAATTATCCGCTCCAGATTCTTTACGCTAGCGAAAATACTTTGACCTCTACGCAAACACTCGTAGGGGCAGAGGGACAAGTGTCCCGATGTCAGAGTCCAGGGTTTCTGCCAGAACCCACCAGTTGGGAGTTCTCAAGCATTACTTTTTTACAGTAAAAATAAATAGAAACCCTAAAATTCTACTTACAGCTTCCAATTTTAGGTTTATACTCCACAAACTGAAAATCCAGGCAGAATTTTTTATTTATGGCCTTTAGGCATCTAAGGCTCAGACCGGGATCGGGGAGAGGAAAGGACTGGGGAGGTGTCGGCCAGGGCCTATGCTGAAGGTACCATTCCGGCATTTGCCTGGTGTGACTGAATAAAAACCTCAGTCAGGATGGTCGGCCTCTGGGATTGAACCCACAACCTTCCGAATGCTACACCAACGCTCTACCACTGAGCTACGGCCTCTCGGTAAAATCCATTCAGAATCACCGTACTGGGCCAGATTTATTTATTTATTTTGCATGATTGAAAACATCCAAGAACAAAATTGCAGCAAACTGATATAGATGAACACCTACTGCACTTACGAAATACTGGGCCTGAGGCGGGCACAATCATTTGTATTGTACATACCTCTACTGCCCGCCAAATCTAACACATTAATATCGAAAAGGCGCACACCTAATGCTCCCAACCGGTTGTGCATAGGGGCAAATGCCCTTTTGCATTCCCCTTGATCCGGGCTCCGGTTTACCCATTCTCTCCTAACGTTTAATCAGGCATATACCGTATCTATAAGTTCGTTTTGGAAGAGGACCACGGGCTTTCGATGGAAATCCACGGTATGTCTGGGCATGGTGTATATGCGGAGTGTTTATGAACTACACCGACAAACCTATGGAAGTGATTCCTCACATGAAAATGAGACGAAAGTTTCTCTGACAATTTTTTTTAATGTGCATAGTTTCGGAGCTACAGGTTATCGAAAGCATGGGGAAAATAACTTTAGAGTTTTATATTGTTATCACCACGAACAGTAAGCTGATGCGGCATAGTATCGTCAATAACTTTAAACCTGCTCCATTTGAAAATGCATATTTCAAAATTCCGCAATGAGCACGCAAGGGATTGCCCAAAGTAGCGGGATTTTGGAATATTTCTGAAGATGAGGTAGGTCGAAATGAGCATGAATTAAACGACTTCTTGTGTGAGTAAAGATGACATACATAATTCATAGCATCCAATTGGGCAAAGATATTCAATCTCTTTGATAACAAATAAATAAAACGTTCTGTGAAATTATGCAATTCGTTCTCCTACTTGTTATGCAACCACGTATTATCTATTAAAAATCGTTCGGTATGTGGAATCTACTTGAGATATCGACTTGGCGCAAACGAATTATTGTTTCCTGGTGGAAACCGTCCCATTCATGCTCATTTCAACCCATCTTTACCTCAGAAAATTTCTGGGAATCTCTTAATTCCTTTGGGAAATCATTGCGAAATTTTGAAATATACATTTGTACGGTACCATGCCGTATTAGCTCTACTGTTGTTGGTGAATGGTGATAGAAATATGAAGTTGAAATATACTTCATGAAATATGAAGTATAATCAGGGTTTTAATTTAGTATAAAATATTATACTAATTTAGCATGAAATTTAATTATGCTTCCCCGCCGTACCCACCGCTTCATACTTTCCTGATTTAATTGTTTTCTATACACCCGTTAGTTCAAGCTCTGATAAATACATACGATCATTTTCTAACAGTTATAGTATCAACTAAATTACCTTAGTTCATCACTCTACTGTACACAACAGGATACAGGTAAATAAGTAAGTCTATAATGTTGTTTGACTTTGCTTTTTCACAGTCGGGAATAAATAACTCATATCTAGATACGTTTTCTTCTAAACTGCTATTGTTAACAGATATTTGCATATAGCAACTATAGCTATCACTGTTACGGAATAACAGCAGTTTTGCCCATTCCTAACGCGAAATTTCTGTCAGTGGGTAGAAGGAAGAAAAATCTGAATTTATTATTTACTTGTAGCTTTAGAGTTCATTGTGCATACATTTCTTGTAAATATCATTCATTTGAAGGTTTTTATTGCGTTTTTCTTCATTTATCTGGGCGATTTTTCCATACTTACGTCTCACCACTTACAACTGCGCAGTCATTTTTTCCATCAGTTGGAAGAAGGAAATAAATCCACAAACTTTTATTAATTTTACAGGAAAAATATAATACCTGGAAACTGTCTGAGAAGTACAAAAGGATCAGAAGACCGTTCTGAATATTCCGTAAAAATATGGTTTCCTTTCAATAAATAATAAAAAATGTTACCCAGTTTTTGTTAATTTCCCACAAAATAGATTTTTGGATTTATTTCCTTCTTCCAACTGCTGATTCACTTGTTCCCACATATGAAGCGCTTATTTCCGAAGTGTTCTATCTCAATTGCAAAAATAAGCTCCAAAAATTATACTTTTTATCATCCGATCGGTGAGAATGAAACCCAAACTCCTGGAATTCTATCAGCACTTCCTTTCTCTTGCATATAGAAGTAAGACAGTTTTGCCTGAGTTGATGTATGTGTTATGAAATGTTCGCTTCTACATAATTTCTCAGTTAAAAGAACTACTAAACCCCAAGCAGCTTGTAGGTCTTAGAGTTTGCAAGTGTTCGCAGGCTGTTTCTTGTGTATGTTTGTTTTTCAGCTTACGTGCTTGATGGCAGCACAGTGATTTGGATTTCGGAGGATATCTGTCCGTCTATCTTTCTATTAGTACCAGGCAAATGCCGGTATGGTATGTACTAACTAGGTCCTGGGCCCTGTCAGGCTAGCTTCCAACACTCTTTTTTCTTCCTGAACCTCAGATGCCCCTAAAAACCATAAATAAACGCAAATTTAGTTATATTCTTAATAATTATCTGTTAATAATATAGAAAAGTGTATTTTTTTCATCTTTGGATGTGTTGGTTCGTTCGTCTCTTTTTCAATACATAATTATGTATGAATATTGTCTCCTTTTGAACGACCTAAGAATGGAATCGATACTTGTGTTGGCTATATATATATATTTCCATAGTCCATCCCAGATAGCAAAGCATGCTTGAATCAAGCTTAAAAATGCAATGCTGTAACCTTGATTCAAGCCTGGGGCCCGATTAAATATTGTATTTGCGAAATCTGTTTAAGCAACGCAATGCAACTTCATTGACCAGAAGTTGCTACGTGTTTGCCTTGCGTTTGGCGACGGAATTAAATATTGTACTTATCATGACTTCGCAAAGGGAATATTGCGTCTCCCTATGGCAAACGCATAGCAAACATTATATATGCTTGAGCCAATAGGAAGCTTCGTTACAAATTTTCGATACAGACTGGCAGCCAATCAGACACTTTTAACGTACTCACGTGGGGTAAACAGAAAACAAGAACATGCCGACGTATAATATGTTTCGGAATTATAAGAATAAAGATGTTCTTATATAGAATGTAGATTTAATGTTTAAATGCCCTTGATTAAAACTATGAACAATAATGTGACAGTGGTCGAAATTTTAGTTACTCCTCCGACTCCTTCAATTGGTAAGAATATGTGAAGTGATTTGCATTAGAGTAGTTTTGGTATTTGCTAAAGACGTACTATTTACTCTGTTCATAATTTAGTCTAATAATAGGTTACGATAGTGTAGGTCATTATGGAGTCTAGAGGAGTATCTAAAATCCTTCCCAGAAGGAATACTAGCTACTAAACCAAAGTTTATTAAAGTTATTTCCTATTTATTATCCACAAACAGCAAGATTCCGCTGCCCTTTGATGAAAAAAAAAAACCTTTGGTAAATTTTAATTTATATGGGCCAATCTAGTAACTATTGACGAAAGATTATGCCCGTAGTTAAAAGACACCCATGCACCTGGCGGGATTCGAACCTGGGACTAACGCCTTAGACCACAGCTGCCCTTTGAGTACATTCAATTACTTATCCCTCTATATTACTGGTTTTTGACCTGTTAAAAGGAACCTTTGCATTTATATACAGAGTACATAAGCAGTATCGCCTTTCCCTTCTGTGTTCCTTTAATTTGTAGACTGTTTTAGTACCGGTACGGTAAGGATTACGATATCAGGCGCACTACATATAGCTATGAGAAACAAGCTTATAGGATTAGAGATATCTACAAATTAAATTTCCGTGTATAGGAAGTTAAGTTTGCTATTTTGAACGTAAACGGAATTGAACCTAAACTTAAATCAGTACTTAAGCAGGATGTTATCGTAACCACTCCTGTCCTACAAGTGATCAACATCCCGATATAAATAATCGTTTAAAAGCTCGAGCGTCAATTGATTCCGATTAAATGGTTCAATTTCTCCATGAAGTCAGCTCAAACTGATTCGGAATTGCTACAAAAATCAAGGACTGTATGTCAAGAGAGCGAAAATAGGCTAATTATTTATATAAAAAGACGATACTTTCAATTACACAAATCTCTGCTAGGGGCAACAAAATTTGCCTGAAAAAGTTTTATCATGAATATCTGCTGAGTGAAAACCTTTCTTTATAATAGGCGCCACGAAATGTTTTCACCCACGGGTGCCTGAGTTAATCTACACATTAATAATGTTGATACATATTTATCACCGTCGAATATCGGTTTTGCTTAAAGAGCCATTTGAACACATGCAATGTCTTTTTACTTTTCACTACTATGTTTCTTCCTGTTTAAAATCAATGTTTGTATTTAATATCCTTGATCTACAATAAGCAGTATTATAAAGGGCAATGTATACTTTAGGTTCCCCAGAAAAAATACAATGACTAGTGCGTAAGCAGGGTCAGTTATCGTAACTATTCAGTGTAAATCGATTCAGACTAAATAGTAAAATCTCTAGGAAGTCAGAATTAATAGAATTTCCCTCCTAATAATTTAGTAAATTGTGATATTTGTTGTCTAGGAATACACTCAAAGAAGCACTCAATACATGATAATGTTACGCATTTCATAATTTATTATTTTCACAAGTTATGTTCCAGATGACCTGAAAAACACAGAAAAATGGCTTCTGATTTTTTTTTTCTTGAAAATGTGAACGATCAAAGCTATTTCTTTTATACGCCGTTGAATGTGCTTCGTGTTTATAGTTAACATTATTTCAGATGCGTGGAATGTAGAATATGATGAAAAAATCAAGCGGTGACGAGAGTGCAAGAACACATAAATGCCCTGGAACAATGTGTCTTTGTACTCATGTCTTTTCCCATTGATTTTGCATCACATTACGCATACTACACATCCGAAAAAACGCACATACATTGGAAGTACATTTTTTTGATATATAACAGAAGTAGCTAATATAATGAATTCCTCAAATTACATATTTGTGCTTAATGCCCTAGTTCTTACTTCATATTTAAGACCAAAGGATCACGCGTCTAAGCCATTCCTGTGAATTCATTAAAATCATGTGCTCACTTCACAAAATTGTTCTCTCATTATTAAGCATAGTTTCGTAACATTAACATGTAAGAAGTACTTACTTATTATAGGAGAATAGAATCGTGTCTCTAGTAGCATCTGTGACTCAGCAGTTCATTTAAATGTTCTTTATTCTTCATAGATGTAAGCACATTCAGCTTTCCACGCATTAATTTGTTTCATACTTCTATATTATTCTAAAATAGTCAACACAAATCGACTTGCGACCAGAGTTTCCCTGGTCGCAATTTTTTGTTTTTAAAGTCCCCAGTGCGCTTAGATGACGTCATTGCAAAATTTAAGAAAGTCGATATTTAATACCGTTTCTTGCAAACAAATTGCAAACTTTTCCTTGCGTGCACGCAAGTCGATATTTAATCGGGCCCCTGATTCAAGCATTCTAGTTTACTGGATATAAGGTTAATGTAAGCTTGAAAGGTCAAGGGTAATGCAAGGAAATGTCAAGCTTTATCAAGGGTGAGCCTCATTATGCTTGATTCATCAAGCTCGAATCAACCATGATTCATAAGTTGCAAGCTTGATTCAAGCATGTATTATTAACCTTGGTGGCATTCAGAGCGGTGAGGGCTCACTGAGGGATCACTGAATTTGTCCTTTGAATGCCACTTCTCACTTCCGGCTCACAGTGAGCCGACGCCATCTTTGTGAGCAAAGATTTTCACGCTTACTTGTGAGCCGGACCTCCCGGAAGTGCGTCTGCAATATGGCTTCCTGCGGAGAGTAATATAGTAGGACGAGTTTAATCAGAAATATTACCAAATAACAACAAGCCATGAGGTGCACTTGCAGCTTCAGTCTGGTAAGATGTTAGATCTACATGTTAGCGCTTTAAAAGACATTTATATCGAACAAATACTGTGTTAGAGGTAAATATTAGCTGTGTGTTTTCTTGCTTCACTGCGAGATGAAAGAGTTGAACTTCTTGAATCAGAACATAAAACGGATAAGCTTATTCCGTACAGATTAAATTCTTAAGCTGTTTTCGAACGTTATAATTTTAAACAGCCAGGTTTGAAGTCACATGTTTCCGCGCTCACATTGCGATCTTAAAGTACAAAGTATTTTATTAAAAACTTTGGTTGTAAGTTACAGCAGTTACAGACGACGTCTCCTATTTAGTGGTCTTACCAATTGCCTTAGAGCATGTAAGACCACATTCGTATTTAATCCATCGTCGATAAAAAAAAACGGTAACATTTCCCGACGTGCCAAATTTACTTCCCTTTGTGCTATACGATATTCAATTGTTCGTGGAACTTCAACCATACGCTTTATAAAATTCAACTGTTTATTGAGCATAAACGAAATTAGGCATCCGAAGGATCCGCTGTGAGCGCTCACTCACTGGAGATCACTCTCACTGCGCTGAATGCAGTCCTTGTTATCGCAAGTATAAATCAAGGTTGAATCAACCTTGCTCTATGAGCAGCAAGCTTACATCAAGCTTGAATCAAGCATGTATAAACAGCTTGGGACAATGTTGACTGAAACAAGGTTGAGTCAAGCTTGATTCAAGCATGTGTTAGTAACCTTATTATCAGCAAGTATAAATCAAGGTTGAATCAACCTGGCACTATGAGAAGCAAGCTTGCATCAAGCTTGAATCAAGCATGCATTAAACAGCTTGGGACAATGTTGACTGAAACAAGGTTGAGTCAAGCTTGATTCAAGCATGTGTTAGTAACCTTGTTATCAGCAAGTATAAATCAAGGTTGAATCAACCTGGCACTATGAGAAGCAAGCTTGCATCAAGCTTGATGTAAGCTTACTTCTCATAGCTCCGTAACAGGGTGATTCTATACTTTCGGGAGAGTATAGTATACTGGTTCATCTTTTCCTATTCATCAGCAGTTTTTCTAGCAACGTGAGTGTTGCTCTGATAGCGCTTTTCTTTACTGACGTATTATTATTCCTTGCTGGTTAAATATTTTTGCACGTTTGTTATGGCATAACTTAAGTACAACGTTGCTAGTTTCATAATCCATTTGGAGTTATAGAGTTTTGTCCTTACCCTCTGCACGTCAGTTTTGTGCTTGCAACATCCATCCCACTTCCCTTCTTGGGGTCAGGCAGTGTGAAACAGCAGATTTCACGTATATCTTCCTCCCTTTCGTTGCATGCCTCAGTGTGTTTTCCTGCAGTGACTGAGCTAATTTTTAATCTACTTTATATTATTTAAACTTCGCTGTGTCCGGTTGTCTGCATGTCCGAGTGGACCGAAAGCAACCAACGTGTCCCTGTGCTTAAGTTATGCTGTAAGAAACGTGCAAAAATATTTTGCAAGCAAGGAATAATAATACGTCAATAGAGAAATGTGCTATCAGAAAAACTGCTTGTGAATAGAAAAAGATGAACCAATGTACAATACTCTCCCGGAAGTATAAAATCACTCTATTACGAAACTACAGAAGTCATCAAGCCCTGCTTGCCCACAGGAGACGGTCGCTCATCATCTGACAGGAACTGCCGAAACAGCACCTAAGACTACTCTCTACTATTCCGCCTACATAAGTTCATCAGCATTAACAGTATGCCCTTACTTGGACGTACTAACAAACGATTCTCTGGAAGGAAAAAAAAACATATCTCACAATGTCGGGAATAACTTCTACTTAACTGGGACTCTGAATTCGCTTTGAGACCCAAAAGAACCGTATCATTTCATAAGAGCCATTAAAAATAAATTAATGGTAAGTAGTGGTACCCTGCTCCTGCATTGTATTAATTTATTCAGAAATTAATTAGACACGTGCTTCTTGAACGAAACTCTATAGACGACACACAATTGCATTGCGTGGATTGATAGCTCGGTATTTGAGACACCCCTCCTTGAATGAATCTATAAAACAAGTTGAGACACGTATTTCTTGAATGAGACTCTCGCTGTTACCCTGCTCCTGCATAGCCTGATTTATTCAGAAAATAATTAGACATTTTTTGTTACCCGTAATCGTACTCCGTAATTAAAATCCTCACCTCTTTCCCTGGCTAGGAACAGAAATTTGTACTTTATTCATGTAACACTGATTGTATTTGAGTTGTGCAAATGTGGTTTAAAGCATTTGTTTTGTTTATATTTTATTGGACAACTGATAATGAGACAACATATTGTGATTAGTGAACAAATTCTATAAAGATGGTCAACAAAAGACTCGAACCTAAGTGCTGATGAAACTGTACATAATGATGGTCTGT